>SNQJ01S0041202.1:40336-62144 GCA_010110895.2 Picea sitchensis
AAGTGTCCTCAAAGAATAAGTTCACTCAGTGTGCTAGAGCGGGATGTTACAAAAATATACAAAGTAATAATTAAAACTTTATGCCATCCATTACATTTCTAAGGCTAGGAACTAAAAGGAGCTCCATCCATTAATTTAGACTAGAAGAGATAAATTAGGTGTTGTTCGCCTATCCAATTCAGATAATGGTGAGAGGTGCCTAGGTTCTATTAAAATAATAGAAGAAGAGAGAGAGAGTTCAACATTGACTGGAAAAATCTATTAAGGAAAAGAGCATCCCAGGAAAAATCTGAGGTCAAGAGGTGAAGAAAAATGGTTGAGCAAGCTAGGAATAAAACGTAGATGTTACACTCCCAATCAAAACACAGAGATTAATACAAAAATTCACTAAGCAAATGAAATACATAGCAGAGGTTATAACTCCCCAAAACACAGAGAATTAATAAATATTCTTTGAGCAATTGAATTAAAACACACAGTTTGTAATATCCCCATAAAAAACACATAGATTAGTAAAAAAATTCGTTGAGCAAATGAAATAGATCGTGGAGTTTATAACTCCCCCAAAAATGCAGAGAATTAATAATATTCGTTGAGAAATTGAATTAAAACACAGGGTTTGTAATCTCCCCATCAAAAACACAGAGATTAATAAGAAAATTAGTTGAGCAAAGGAAATAGATCGCAGAGTTTATAACTGCCCCCAAAATGCAGGGAATTAATAAATATTCGTTGAGCAAATGAAATATATCGCATAGTTTATAACTCCCCAAAAAATATAGAATTAATAAATATTCGTTGAGAAATTGAATTAAAATGCAGGTTTTGTAATCTCCCCATCAAAAACACGGAGATTAATCAGAAAATTCAGTGAGAAAATGAAATAGATCACAAAGTTTATAAATCCAAAAATCGTAGAGGGTTTTTTCCCATAGATTGAACGCAGATATGCACGAATGTTGGGTGATTTTCATACTTAAAAACACAGGGGGGTTTTCCCATAGATTGAATGTAGAGGTTCAAGGGAAATCTCACCAGGGAATTCATAAGTGTTGGGGGGGATTTTCACAAAGAAAAAAATGCAGAGGGTTTGTATGATAGAAGGTTCATCATAGGAAGTCTATGCATGTAAATAATGAATCTAATGTTTCACAACAATTTAATGCTACCATTTGGTATAATTTTTAGGACATTTCACTCATCATGAAGAAATTTAACTCAAACATTTGTGATACATAATGAAAGGCTATATAAATTATCATTTAAGGAAGTGCTACCAAAATCTGAAGGCAATTATTTAGGTCATGCAATCGATGCACCATGGCGGCGTCCCACAGTCGGAGAACAATCATCCAAATTCATATCACATAATGTTTTTCTAGAAATCTAGAGTTCTAAAGAAAATTACTGAAATCCAATTTATAACTTAACTATTACAATCACAAGCTCAATAAAAAAACCGTAACCGATGATGAAAAATTATTAAACTAAGGACACCCTTCTACAGTGGCTCTCTCTCCGATCTCCCTCTTTCTAATCGTTGAGAATTCACTGGTACCTCCCAGCCAACACTAGGGGTAATCTTCTTCCCCATTGGCCCCTCGAGACGTAAAGGGGCCATGCACACATACAATTAGAAATCCTCTAGCTCCCAGCTTGCCTCGCAAGGTAGAGCCACCACTCTCTCTCAATATGGGTATCCCAACTCTCACAATTAAAACTAGTCAAATTTCTATAGCATAACATTACTCATGACTAGTGTGATCCTTATCTCAACTCAACCATTTGTTTTATAGAATTTTCCCACACTTGCACAATTAATTCTCTTTTTAATTAAAATAATTTAGAATTATCTCCCCCATGCACTTGTCACCCTTTCCCCAATTTGCATCATAAAATCCACATTTTATTTTAATAAAAAATAATTTCCCTCAACCATCCTAAAATCGCTCCTTAAATCACTTCTAGTTGTCTCTTTATTCCCTTTATTTCCAATTAATGATTGATGCCTTTATGAAACTTAGTTGAGTTAAAATATGAATCTTCTCCTAGTTAGACTAGTGTTAACTAGACTCTAGATTCCTTTTTATGTGTACCCATTCCTTTAGCTTTATTACATTCTTACCTTAAATTCCAATTTGGTAATTACTTGCACATATGTGTATTTAATCAATCTTTGGATTTATTTTGTTTACCTTGAATTCTTAAATTGATTTACTTCATCCCCTCATATTTAATTTATAAATTTAGTTTTTAGTGTTCTTACTAAATTAGACTTTGGATTAATTAAAATTTTAATTTCAAAGGCTTAGACTCCTATATGGACTATGATTAATAAAGTAATTCTTTAATTAATTAATTTGATAATGCTCAAGATTTTACAAGGTTTAACATTCACTCAAAGTTTTCTAGGCCACCTAGATTCATTGACTGAAATTTTAATTCTGCGACGTGCTCTTCAAGATGCACTCCATGCTCCAAGGGTGCCACTCGCATTTGACTGAATTTTTAACTACGCAATGTGCCCTTCAAGATGTATTCCATGCTCAAAGGGTGTCACTCGCCTTTCACTGGTATTGGTAGTTGTCCAACCCCTGGAGTCAAGACTCCATTTGGGCAACCTTGTGAGAGTCTAAGGGCTTCTAAGGAATAAGGACCCTTCCTTATTACACGCCCCTTAGAAATCTCCATGAGTGACTATATCTGTCTTCCCTCACGACATCATGGATCTCTCCAACTAGGTAATTGTTAACCTACAATTTGAGCCACGATGAGAGTGCTAGTAGGCTATGATAGGGACGATGCCACACTTCTCCCTCAATATCTGATCTATGTGCATGGCCCCTTTACTCCTTATGTGAGTCATATTATCAAGAAATCATCAGCCTACATCCATCAATGAAACATTGTCAATGATCCATATACAACATCATAATATAATCAATCATATGTCACATATGCATAAATGAAAACTAATAAAATCCACTCCTTGACTCAATCCTGAGTCCAAGGAGTTCCATTGCTTCCATAAGCATCCTCGATCTCAAGTGTGTTGCACACTCAGGGGAAAATATTTAATAACATCTGTCAATACATATATATCGAACAACATACATCATAATCCATCAACATCATCATAAGAATCCATAAGCGAAACAGATAACCACATACTATAACCAGATCACTTGCATGCAAGTGTCCTCAAATAATAAGTCAATAACATGTGCTTGCAAGAGAGGGATATTACAACTTGACCCTTATAACATTTTAGACCAGTAAGTCAAAATCCATATAACTCAAACATTTATAATGTATATCCCTTATAATCATTATGATTGATAATTGATATAACCCCTAACCTATATAATCCCTTACCTTTATAATTCTGAAACCATACAATTTATAATCCATAATCATATAAAAAATAGTCCCTAACTCCTAATTCATTTAATGAATGACTCACATCAAACCTTTTATTTTTTATAAACCCAACATGCAAAACTTTAATGTCAATAATTTTTGCTACCCAGAATTAATTCACTGCTCATATAAATTAAAAACATTATGCTGAAAAAATTACAACTGGGTTTTTAACTTAAATGCACACAAAAAACTCATGAAACCAAGAACATAAAATATAGACACTAGAAATTTTACACTGGAAACCCGAGTATGGGGAAAACCAACAAAAACGATTTATCATGGCTTAAGAGGAAAATATTACAGTAGCTCGATAAACTCGGAAATTTCTTACTTAAATTTTTCCTTCTTCTTGGTTTTATGGACCAACACAAATCAACATGTATGACCCTGATTCAAATCAATCTATATGACCCAGATGATATGGCCTATACGCCCCCTGTAAATTCAACATGTGGTATTGTAGAAGTAGGATCTAATTTTTACCTATTGTACAACCGTCGAACTCGAGATGCTTTGTTGCTGGTATGGCCCTTTGCAGCTTGGATGGTATGACCTTTTGTATGACCTTTTCTTGGCTACTTGGTATGGTCTGCAATTTCCTCCTCTTTGTTTCCTTATGTTCCCAACTCAACTCTTCCCCTCTTCCTCAGCCAAATCACCCTCTCCTATTGTTCAACTCAATGTGTGTGTCCTTACCCTCAACCTCCTTTTTATCTTTTCAATTTACTCTATTTCTTCCTCTTTTGAACTTTCTAAAGGAATATGGAAAATTCACTTTAAGTGAAATATTATTTCCTTAAGTCAGAAACTTAGAAAATCTGAACGAATAAAGCCAATACAAATTAAATGATAATTTTTATGCTTTTCCTAAGTTATATTTAGGCTAAAAATAAAATTGTTGGTTTGGGTATTAATTAAATGTCCTAGTACAACATGCCTAGAAACTTAGGATTATGTTGAGACACCTTCCAAGATAAAAATTTAACACTCCCTCTTAGGGAGGAAGGTGTTTTGCACCACCCCCAACTTGTCCCTGAAGAAGACAAACTTGCCTTTCCTTAAGGCCTTCATGAGAATTACTCCACACGTTAACTTATAGGCACATATTGTAGCTTCATTGTCCCTTTATGCACACAGTCCTTGATGGAGTGAAATCTAGTATGAATGTGTTTGGATCTGTCATCGAATATTGGATTTTCAGAGAGCTTGATGCATCTCTCATTGTCACAATGGATGATAGTAGTCTCCAAATCCTGTCAAAATAACCCCATGAGAATCTTCTGAATCCAAAGGGCCTCACATGTTGCTAAGATGGCCTCCCTGTACTCTATATTAGTAGTGATCAATGCAAATGACTTATGCTTCCTGCTGAATCAAGAAAAAACTCTTGATCCCAAGATGAAACAACACACAAACATGTTTTTTTGTCAAATGTGTTGCCTTCCCAATCTACATCAATAAATCCCATCATATTCAGTCCATATCCTTGGATGTAACTCAACCCATACTCAACTGTGCCACATAGATATATCATAACATGCTTTGCTTCCACCTACTATACTCTCATCGTCTCAACCATGAACTAACTAAGTGTGTTAAATTCAAAGAATATATCGAGTATATTATTGACTAGATCTATATCAGAGCTAGTCAACTACCTATATAATGTAGGGTCCACTACCACTGATATAGAAGCATTAATATTCTTCCAGTAGGTCACCATGGTTGTAGACATAGGCCTACATTCCTACATACCAAACCCTTTTAGAATCTCCATTTCATACTTCCCCTGTCGAAGGAAAGTTTGACCATCTTTCTGTCACAACTCTAACCCCATAAAGTAGTGCATAAACCAAAATCCTTTATCTCATACTTCAAAGAAAGGTCCCTCTATCATTCTTCTATCATCTTCTCTGAACCTATGAGAAACAGGTCTTCCACATACAACACAAGAATGAGTGGCCCACCTCCAACTATGGCGTAGTAGATATTTAAGCCTTCATCACTCTTGGTGAAGCCCATCCCCTGCAAGTAGTTGTCTATCCTTGATCACCATGCCCTCAAATCCTGATTCAACCTATACAAGGCTCTCTTCAACTTCCATACATGGAAATCCCTCCTCTCCATCTCAAAACCCTTCAGATGCTCAATATACACCTCCTCCTTGATGCAGACCCCCCTTTCCCTCAGGCTGAGATCCACACAGGATCGTTCCAATTTCTCCATGAGTCGAAGTGACTCCCTCGGTTTGTTGTTGAAACCTTCAATGAATCCAATCCATAGGTCCTTCACGAAAACTCCACCTACACCACGTGCACTAGATGTGAGTCTTCGCCTCCTCATGACCACAACCCGGGCCTTAGCGCAAACGCGTTTTGCAACTTGCAACTTGTGAGTTCATGAGTCGAAGATACCTAACTCCTCTTTTCCAAACCTCTGATACCCGAGGTGCCAATACAGGTATGGTTCCTCCTTTCTAGAGCCTCTACCAATGACCGTTGTTTAGGGCCTAATTCTAGCACCCCATGCGACTCGCAACTTCGTAAGTTGGAGTGTCGAGATCTCGTGCTCTTTTCTTGTGAATATCTAAAGTGAGATAATTCAACAGAATGTTGACTCCTTCCGAGGTGACGAGTGTCCACCTATCAACCATGTGGTCCCCACCTGATGGACACGCCATGTGTTCGCCCGAGACCTAGCCCTCGCACTTCACAACTTCTACAGTTGAAAGTGATTCTTCCAACCTTCGAAACCTTGATGCATGATATAGTGAAGGTTCTGATCCAATGGTCTTCCCATGACCTAGATCCAACGGCTGTCTCTACTCCTCACTACTTGAAGCTTCGTGAAATCAAGAGATTGGTCCACCCTCTCCAAACTCCTGAACCCCGAATCTACGAGATAATCCAACGACATGGATTGAAACAAGATCAATGGCTCACATTGACCCTCGAATCTTGGGTGATGGGTTTCACTGGCCTCTAACAACCTTGTAACTCTGTAAGATCCAATGGCTATCAACTATTTGACACTTCCTTCATAAAGTGTCTCCACCATCCATTTCAGTTGCTCTTCATTTGTGCACCCTCCTAGAGATTAAACTCTATGCAAATTTCTTCGGATCCAACGGTTGTCGGCTATCCACGCAAGATCTGATGGCCCATATCTCTTTCTCTTCCACTGTGCTTTCAGGCATGCACCTGGATGTAAACTTCAACAATCTAGATCTTTCTTCTAGCACAGATCCTACAGTAGTTATACTCCCTCCTGAGCTTTCACTTCTTCTTGAACTTGGAAGACTTTAAACGCTTCAAAGGTCTCAACCTTTGCTCCTGCTATGAAGCTTGTATCCTCAGCTACCACCTGTAAAAGATGTTGTCCCTCCTGATCTATTCAAACTATTACCCACCAAAAGGTGTCTCGACTTCTGCACTCTTTGCAGAGTCTCTACACACAAAGGTGCCATCTGTCCTGAGCTTCGGGACTTTAGAATAAGTCCTCTCTCGCTCCCACTCTTGATGCCTGATGAGCCTTCGGATGGCTGTCTCTCAACACTTCACTCAAGTGTTGTCTTGGTGCACTCCTTGCACAGGTATTTATCTTCTTCAATCTCCAACTGCTCAGACCCCAATGATCTCTATCCCTTTCTTTCCTTGAAGGGATATAAGTTCCTTCTAGAAACTTATGCTCAAGCACTCCTTGTTGAGCCTGCAGGGTGTTCAGTAACCCTATGAAGGTATTCTCCTGTGACACTTCTCCTATTCCAGAACTCAAAAGAGTTCTTCCTGTGTACTCTAGCACTTGCTCAATGCCCTCCTAGTAGAACTCCTACAGAATCCCTTAATAATTATGTTTTCCTCCTGAAATCACAATAGAGTTCTCCTCAATGCATCCTATGAATTTGCTCGATGCCCTCTTGGAAAAGCTTCCATAGAATCCTTAGTGACTCTATCCTCACACTGAAATTGAAATAGAGTTCCTTCTGTGCACTCTATGCACTTGCTCAATGCCCTCCTGGCAGAGTCTTTACAAAATTCTCACTAATTCTGCTTCTCCTCCCTGTGCTCTCCTCTGTACAGTTCTCCTCCAAGTTGTTCAACAACCTTGAGGCTTCCTCTTTGAGTCAATGAATTCAGTTGGTGAGCCCTCCTGGCACATCTTTTTCTGAATCCATAGAATTCAGAAGTGCACTCCTTGCATAGGCTTACAAAACCTGTAGTATTCTTTCATGCAACCTCTTGCATGAAGCCTTAAACAACCCAAACCTGGAATCAAAGAACTCACAGACAGTAAAATCTATCTATCCCTGCAAATGCATATCTAATATACATCTACAACATCTCATAAACAGATAAAGACATTCATTCATGAATTCATAACCACATGAACAACAACATGCAGGAAAAACTGCTCTATTTGTATTAATCTGAAAATGCCTCTTTACAATGTGTTCAAGGTCAGACTGCAACAAAGTTTTGAATCTTCTCTTCTCCCTATTCTCTCCTATCTACTCAACTAACTCTACATATACCAAGGATATTTTATATGAGGGGGCTCTTTGAGCTCTTTCCTCCAGGCTACCTACTCTATTCAATTACATTCAGTTACATTGAATGGGTTGTCTAGTCCGAATTGGATCTAGATCCTAGCCTTACAACCTATTTAAGGCGAACTTTAACTAATTCCTGCCCAAAGTCATGGTTTTGGCTCTTCGTCCTTAGAATCATTAGTTACATTAATTCAAATTCAAAATATGAAAGTGAGAGGGTTGCGCCTCTCTCCCATTGAATGCGTTCTTTAATGTGCCTGGCTGGCTGGGGCATTGTTGGCTTGGAGCGATGCTCCTACATCATACTCCTCTGCTGTGAAAAATTCATGAGATCCTATTCATGAGCTTCCCAAAATGGCTGTTGAAATCCTCCTAGATCCCAAGCACTTCTCTGGAGCTGTCCATCTACTCCTCTGCTTTGCTTCTGCTACTACTTCTTCTTCCCTGCTTCTCTTGCAGGTTCTCCTCTACTCAGCTTCTCCTCACTAGAAGTTTTCTCTACTGACCTTGACATCAGCCTTTTGATCTCTTCGATCTCCTCATCTAGCTACTCCAATGTCTGGATCTTCTTTTGCAGTCTTCTCCGCTGCATTTCTGTCTTCTCAATGGGAAGATCTACATGATCCCCCATGTTGCTTTCCTCTGTGGCTTCAACTTGCCACCCCAATGCAAAGTTCAGCTCTACAGTCTACTCTCTGAACTATTGTTTAGCTTCTCCCTGTGGCAGTTCTATTGTTTCCATTTATGCTGCTGGCATGTCTCCAGTTTCCTGTAGCTGCTCCTCAGACTGGAATTTCCCTTCACCCATTGCTGCATGCCTCTGCAATATAGTCATCATTTGTTGTTTAGCTCCCTGGCTTAAATTTCTAAGTGATTCCTCAGAATGATCCTCTACTATCATCTACATGACTGTCTTCTCTCAGCAGTCATCTACTAGCTATGGATTGTTTATCTATTCCTCCATCATTTCCAACTCCTTCTCCCATGGAGTGAACATCTTATCTCCATGTTCTTCTTCTTCTACCAACTTCAGTGTTGCAGTTGTCTCCTTTTCATCTTCTTGGCTGAAACTGTCGAGCCATTCCTCAGAATTTTCTTTTCCTTCTTCTTGGACAACCTCTAACATATGCTTTGATTCTTCTCCCATGACAGTCTCTATTGGATGTCCTTCTGTTGTTGCTCCCTCTACAACGCATGCTCTAACTTCAACTGATCTAAGTGGTAGGAATATCTCAATTCATCCAATCATCAAAATGCTCTTCTGATCTTCTTTCTCCATCATCTCTCCTCGCTGATATGAACTCACCTCTGAGTTCATGAGACTTTTAGATAGTCTCATCTTCTCTCCCTTTCCCACCTGGCAATATGGGATTTATTCTCTTCCCTCCTGGCAGTCTATGAGATCCTCCAATGATCTCATTTCATTGCCCACCTAGCAATTGGAAATTTCATCTCTGCCCTCCTGGAAGTTCATGAGATCTTTCAGTGATCTCTCTTCCACATCATCACTAAGATTTCTCCTAGCCTCTGGCTCACAGACGTGAACCACTTTCTCCTATGGTTCATTGAGGTCTTCAACATGCCTCAACCACCCTCTCAACAGTCTCCACTGTCATCTAACCAACAATTTCTAAATCAACCATCTCACCTTCACTTTCAGGGGCCATTCATATACCCAATGTGGCTTTGCACCCTGCTGCCTCCGCATTGCAAGTTCTTCCATCCTCTCTCTAATATCGACGAGTTCTTTATCCATCTCAGCCTTGCTTAGCTGCTAATTGTTCTTCTTTCCACCACACCCATGGCCTTCAGTATCCATCTTTTTCCTTCTACCTGCCCTCCTGGTAAGTCTTTTGTTGTCACTCTGCAAGTGAGAGTACTTCCAGCTTCTCCTAAAATCCTCTTGACTACTTTTTGACTGCTGCGAAACCTGCAACAATCTTCACAGAGTTTCAAAACTCTGTCTTCCTCTTCCTCCATCTACAAGTTGCCTCTGTTGCCTACATAAGTCAAATCCTGCTCTGATACTAGTTTGTGATGTGTATCAGAGTGTTTCCTTTATCTATTCTGCCTCCCTCTGATTGAAATCTACAGAAATAAAGCGGCTCTAATACCACTTTGATGCAGACCCCCCTTGCCCTGGGGCCGAGATCCGCACAAGATCGTTCCAATTTCTCCACAATTCGAAGCAACTCCCTCGATTTCCTGCTGAAAACTTCAACAAATCTGATCCACAGGTCCTTCACGAAAACTCCACCTCCACCATGTGCACAAGATGTGAGTCTTCGCCTCCTCATGAACACAACCATGGCCTTAGCGCAAATTATTTTCGCAACTCGCAACTCGTGAGTTTGTAAGTCGAAGATCCCCAACTCCTCTTTTCCAAACCTCCGATACCTAAGGTGTCGATACAGGTGTTGTTCCTGAGTTTATACTTTAAGGATCTAAAGTATACCGTCAAGGCATCCGAAAAATAAAAAGAATTACGGAGTAAGAATCAATTGCGAAGGGTAAATCAGAGTTGGTTTCTCAACTGCCTCTGTCTAGCTTCCCATTGTTCTTGGATGTTGATTTCTCTCTCAATAACTGCCCATGAAAGTTCTAATTTGACTCAGGTAGTTGCTGTCTGCAGGATAGTATTGAATAAGTTCAAAGCAATGCTAGTTTGATCCTGTAGGCTGGGTTCTATGTTAGGTTGTCTATTACTTGGGACAGTCATGAGGATTAAAATTTTATTAAATTATAAAAAAGTTTTAGAAATTGTTGCTTCAGTTTTGTGTGATGAAATAGAAAAGGAATTTGGAACTCAAAATAATAACATAATAATAGTAAAGGTTGGTTCATGTACTTGAAGTAATTTGATAATATTAAAATAAAAACAAAGAAACACTGTTGGATAATATGAGGCTTTAATCTTGAAAGAATCTCATATCATAACAAAAGAAGTGGAGAAAAACAAAATTTCGAATGGAGTATAAGATATAACCATCCAACAAATCTACAGGTCTTGAAACTACTGATAGCAATCATAGAGGAAACATTGTAAACGATTAGATAATCAAATAAATTCAAACTACAGTAGAATTTTGAGTTAAACTATAGTTGATCATTCATTAGAAAGACATGGAATAAAATATATTGAAAGATATTGAAAACAGAGTGAAGTAACACATAGCTTCAAGGTGACAGAATTCAAAATATCTTTTGCATTATCTATATCATTGTAAATCGAAAAACTTCTAATACAATTGCCTCCCAAAAAATGAAAAACCTTTTCTCAGTCTTGTGAAATTATATTTATACATGATCACCAAACATTTTTCCTGTTGGTGATTAACTAACTTTCTAAGACTAATAGTTACATGAATGAGAAATGTCGAACCGTTTACATTTCTATTCTAACTTCTTTGTTATTCCAATGATGAAAATTTTCAAAACAATATTTCATGTCTGCGTTGATGAACCTCCTCCTTCTTCCTTAAGACAGCGAATACATTTTCACAGAAACTACACTAAAACTCTGGGAGCTTCTGGAATATCCTTTGCTTCAAATAAGAGAAACTTTCTCTGTAGTACTAGCAGACGGTCTTTGATTATCTTTCTCGTGAACTTAATAGTTTGTAGCTTTAAGTTAGGCATTACTATCCATTTGTCAATTTGAGTGACATTGATTCCCTTTATTTGTTGAATATCTACCTGAATTTCTTCCAAATCCTCTTTGAATATTAACTGATGCTTGACAATGTTAATTTCTCCTAACAACCCTGGACAGTCGTTTTTTCCAATGTTCAATGAATTTTTCTCTAAAAGGTCAAAAAATCCTTGACAGTTGTCATTAACTTCTCTGGTTATTTTCTTGTTTTATACGAGGTTTGCCTCCCACACCTTGAGTATTATATCACATTTAATCTTCTCTGAAATAGATAGATTTTGAATCTCTTCGACCTCCTCTTTTGTTGAAAAAGCCACTGCATTTTGAAAGGTTGTTCTGGCTGCTTTCACTTCTCTCTCCTTCAGGAGAATACTCTCCAAAGATTTACTTGCTCCCAGAAAGTAATTTTGAATAAACTAAAGCTTAAATAACACTCCATGTTTCTCTTTTTCTATTTTTGTATGTATTTCCAATGCCTAGGCTTGGAAGATTTCAAGCTCTACCACTTGATTTTGAATGGAATTAATCTTATCTTGTCATTGTTTATTCATTTCCTCTTGCTGTAGGACCTATTCTTGAGTGACCTGTATTTTTTGATTTGCTTCCTCTAAGCTTGCTTTCAGTTTTTGAATCTCTTGAATGTCATTTAATATAGCTCATTCTAGACCCTTTTTTATCTCCCAACTGATATTTCTTTCAGTCTCCTTTAATTGACCTAGTAGCTGAGCTATCATCTGATCTTTCTGCTCCAACATAGTTGTCAAACTACCCATAGAGTATAAATTTGTCGATGCTAAGGCTCCCATTGTGCCTGTTATTTCTGTAGTGAATTCTCCCTCTTTAAGTTTTTGTCCATCTATAATGATCTTGTTCTTTTAGATCATCATATCTCCTCTTGGATGCATTTCCTGTCTTAGGATAACCTTTCTCTTTTTACTAAAAAAATAATCGGAGAAAGGAATCTCATCTCTAGAAATAGGCTCAAGATCACTAACGTATAGAGCTCCCTCTTGGGGGTTTCCATAAGTAGACTGCAATGGGGTCAAAGAAGTAATGGGACTTCCAACTTCTGTCGATGTTGTTCCTCCTATTTTTTGGGGAAAATTCTCAGGGATTTCTGAGGGTGTTTCCAACTCCTTTCCTTTTCCTGCCTCTGATTTTTCTGTCTAAGGAAATTTTGTTTCTTGTGAAGGAATTTCAGTCTCCTTCATTTTTCCCTTTTTATTTTGTTTATCTTGTACATCTGTTTCAAAGCCTGGGGGAGGCCCTTCCTTCTGTGGAGGAGGGGTCGTGGATTCACCCTGTAAAATTTTTGGCAAACAACTTCACCTGTGACTTTGGAAGGACATGAAACTAGTGTGTAAGTTAGGTGATAAGGCCCGTACCCTGTTCAATACCTCCTCATAAGTTTTAACCTCTTTGAATATATCATCATAAACAAATTTTTCGTGTTCATAATATTTCATATTATAGTGCATCAAATGTCTGCTTACTAATCGATAAGGGTCATGCTTTCTATGCTCAATATCTATCAGTTTTATTTCTTCTAGTGCTTCTACTTCCACTTTAGAATGGCCTAGGTTTAGTAATGAAAATTTCTCGACATACACAGGGAAGATTGGCCAGGATTTATTTTGAGTTTCCTTTAGCTCTATTCCAATACCACCTTTCACTATTTGATGTTCTACCTCCCTCAATACCAGTTTGTCCAGGAGGAATTTTGGAAGTGCGTGAGGGGGGATAGAGCACCCATAAACCCTAATGTAAGAGAAGTTTTCATCAACAAACCAATCGATTATTGCTTTTAGATTTTCTGAAACTGGCTCAGAAATGCGAGGGGGTTCACAGCCTTAAAAAATTTTATGCATTGGAATTACTATGAAATGAAAAATATCATAAAACACATTCTTATCATTTTCTTCCCATAGCACAGAGTGATAATCATGAATGGGTTTGGGGCAGGTTATGTTCCAACTCCAATTCACTAGGGGAAAAGGAGTCACAAAGCAGATTGCGTCCGTAATGTACGCTGACATGTAAAAGGCCACTGGCTGACCTTTAGATCTTGCAACTTTGTAATTTGAAACCTCTTGAACTAGGTTATCAGACAAAATCTTTCTCTAGTTAAAAGTGTATCCTTCCGATGCTTCTTCTAAAAAGGGGACCCATTCAGCAGGAAAATGACAGGGATTCTTTTTCTCGAAAAGTCTACATAGCATAATGGCTACATAGACCATGTACTCGTTCAAAGATGTTGTGGCATAAACCCCATGGGTATCGACCCTAAACTTTGATGGACATCTCCACCATTCTCTGATTAAATTGGGATAAGTTCAGTCTACTTCAGTACACTCCTTCCTTTGAAATTCAGCTAAAAACTCAGCATTATAAATGTACTTAGGATTTGATGAGAGTTTATACATTACTTGTATATGTTCTGGCTTGAATGAGCCGACAACGACCCCTCGATCATTTAAAATGCTTCTTGTCAGGATATCAACCTTTTACAAGGCCCAATTGATCATGTCGTTGTATACCATAAGCTGAGGGCACACAATGATCTTATGAAGCTCTAATTCTGCTATATCCCGAAAGTGATTCTCGGAATTAGTAGGAGAATTCTTGATTTCGTAATCTAGGAATTCAAAGATTTGTGTCCAGGATTTAATTGAGTCAATGGCGTGCGGCGTAGTGTCAGATATGATATCTCCTTCTGGGTTACACATCTCCTCTGTATCTTCACTCTTCTTCAGTGCTTTCTTTGGTGCCATGACTTTATGTTAAATGGAAAACCTGTCACAGAAAAGGAGTGTATGAACTCGGCTAAATGCGTCTTATGCTTGATAGTATGAAACATAATATGTTGCGAAACACAGACCTTTAAACTTTCTTTTAATTCATTTAACGATGAAGGTACTGACGCAGCTAACAAGAATTCAATACATTGAATGTAGTGGATATTTACTAAGATACTCATTAGTGTCACATATCATCAGTTATCCTTTATTAAAGAGGCCACATTTTGGCGCTTTTGAATTCAAAATTCAGAAAATTTCATTCAATCGGAAACCGAAACGTGAACAAACCTAAAAAGTTTGATTGTCATTAATCACGCTTCCAAAAAATAATTAATTTAGATTAAACACAGATTAAGAGTCGAGACTTCGCATTTCGGGATTTCAAGGAACGTGTTGACAAGAGGTATGTTATCGCTGAATCTAGATTTCCGAAATTGCAAAATCACGACAAGTTTAAATTAGGATTTAACTTCATTTTAGTAAATTAATGAATCAGTATTAAACCCACTTTGATTCTTTCGGGGGTTTGGGGATCATGTTGACAAAAGGTATGTCATCGATGAACCACGAATCCTGAAATCGTGATACGATTAACTTAAGCCTTAAATTTTTGTATTAGTGAATTAATTAATCAGGATTAAGGACTAACTTCCAAAACATGATTAATTCAGTTTAAACACAGATTATGAGTTAGGACTTCATGTTTTGGGATTTAGGGGATCATGTTGACAAGAGGTATGTTATCATTGAATCCTGATTTCTAAAATTGTGATACAATTAACGTAGTCTTTAATAATTAGTAACTTCCATATTTCAAGAAATCGGGGATTAGGATTCTGCAATTGGAAATGCATTAAAACATATGTTCTCAATAAACCCCGAACCTCAATTTTTTTTTAAAAGTTAGTCTTAACTTCTTTAGGGTTTAAGATTTTTGTGATTTAAAAAATAACTTTACAGAAAGCGTGTCGGGACTTTTATAACATTTTTGGTTTTTTGCCTTTTATTATTTGAAGAATAAAGCTTGTCGGGATTTCGGTATAGGCCTTTTGGAAATGATAGTGAGGGTTATGCTTTATAAAAAGCCAAAACCCAAAAAAGGAAGGTTTTAGTTTTGAAGATAAAATATTTAATAAATGTTTCAACATAGGCTCCAATTGGGGACCTCGGCTCCAGTAGCGACGAGGAGAAAATGGAGTCAATGGCTTCTTTCTGTAGAACTTTCTTAGGAAGGGGATACAGAGGGAAAAAGAGATTTCATGTTTACTTCTGAAAAGATTTTCAAAACTCTCAATGTTGTAAACTCAGTTGGAGCCCCATTCTTGATCTTCTCCTTCTCGCTACTGAATTTAAGTCTGCTTTAAGATGATCAAAACAATCCTATGGAATCAAACAGATCTTGCGGCTTTTGGCTTGCATCAAACAATGTAAATTTCATGTTTTTAATTGGGGATCCCTATCTGGACTTGGGATGCTTATCTGGTTTCGAAAAGGCAGGTAACCAGAGTAGAGTGAAAATTATGTATGATAGCCTTATAGATACCTTAGATATTGCTTCACAACCAGTGAGCCTATTCAGTACCTTGGTGAAGTTATCTGTCCCTTTTTACTGAATTTCCTTTCACCACTTTGAATCATAATTATGCATTTAAATGATGAGACGAGGGAAATCATTTAAATGAATTTCCTTTCATCGTCTTCTTGGACTAGATGGGGGAAAACAAATATGAATTTACTTTCACCATCTATCTTATATTTTACTTTTTGAACACGAAGTGGGGGCAATCAATGGTAGTAAGTATACCAGGGATGGTATCTGTGTAAAATTTGTAGTGTAGGTCTGTCAACTTTCTTTGATTACCCTGGGCCAACCCTTTTTTAACTTTCAAAGCACCTTAGTCCACAGGGAAAAAGGGGAAGATTAATTCCAGGGGTCTTCCTTTGAGCAAGCCTAAATCCTTAGAAAACTGTTAAGAAACCTAGGAGAGTCAGGATTGGCCTAAGCATAACTTTGTTTAGTCGGAGAGTGAGGAGTTATGAGGACTAGTCTACCTTTTACGAACTATTTTTCAGCTTCAAAAGCTAAGACGTAATCTCTTTTCTCTTTGTGGGAAACCTGGAAAGATATTTGGTCTTTTAAGAAGGCAAAACCGAGGGTAGAAAGGGGCGACGGAGAAAGACTTGGAAATTGAAAAACAAGGGTCATGAATTAAACCCAACTCTTGGAACTCTTTCTCGGAGATGATTTTCTCTCTTTGTTTATTTTAATTACCTCTTATCTTATTCTACGTGAAACTCTTAGGGCCTAGATTTTGAAATCATTCTTTGAGTGACATATCACACTTACGAGACAATCACCACACTTTTTTTAAAAAATCTTTGTTTGAAAAAATAGAATTTTCTAGAATTCACACCTTTGCCTTACCATTTTTGTTCTCTTTTGAAATAATAGAAAATATTTCTTATCACCCATTTTTGGTGAATTTATCTTCTGATATAAGGCTGCATGTTTGCTACTTTCTCTTGTCAGGCTGCCAGCCAAAATCCTGTAAGGGAACAATACGAAGAGTATCAGGGCTTTTAGACTTACCAAAGAAAATTATGAAATAAAAGGGAAAATCAAACGATATATATAGTAGGAATTTTGGAAACCAATTATTCCATATAATGTTTTAAATAACAGCTGTTGACAGGGGCATTGAGGATTTTACCATCCAAATTCGCTAACAGAAATGAATTTTTTCCTTCAGAAGATGTTACCTTGAATGGTTCGTACCAGATGTGATCAAATTTACCATGTTTTACCGAGTCCTCCCTCGCATCATATTTTAAAACAAAATATTCCAGGAGAAAATCTTTGTCTTTGGATTTACAATCGAATAGTGCTTTCATGTCGTCCTGGTATTTCTGCAACCTTTTGTCTACTTCGGCCCTGTGCTGTTGGACTTCAATCAACTGATTTATCCTTCTTGTGACATGATTTGGTTCTTCCTTCTCATCTTGCCAAAGTTTCATTATGGGAAGTGCTAGATTTATAGGTAACACTACATCGATCCCGTACACCATTTGGAAAGGAGAAGTACCGATAGACTTTTTTGTGCCTATCCGATTTTCCCACAGAGCGTATTTCAAATGCACATGCCAAGATTTCTTGTTTTCGCTCAACACTTTCTTAATTATATTGATTAGGATCTTGTTTAAAGACTCAGCCAAACCATTTCCATGAGGGTAGTATGTCATGGAATGACCAAGCACAATATTATATTTTTGGCAAAAACTAACCATAGCCATAGATTTAAAAGCCTGTGCATTATCTGTGACTATCTTTCAGGGGCAACCAAATCTAGACAAAATATTCTCTTCTAAGAAATCTATTACCACCGAGTCTGTAGACCTTCTAGTTGGAATAACTTCCACCCATTTGGTGAAGTAATCTGTAGCAACTAGGATCCATCTATGTTGAGCGCTAGAATGAGGATTAAGTTTTCCTATGAAATCTAATCCCCATTGTTGAAAAGGAGTTTCCATTTTGACTGGAACCAATGGCATTGCTGGGAGTTTATGCTTACCTACGAACAATTGGCAAGGGTTGTAGGCTTGGACCTTGGCATTGATGTCTTAGAAAAGTTTGGGCCAATAATACCCTGCCCTCAGGATCTTATAAGTTGTTTCCCTCCAGGCGTGGTGGCCTCCACACACTGCTTCATGAAATTGACTTATGACCTTCTCTATTTCTGATTCGACCAAACAAACCAACAGGAAGCCAAGTGGGTCGTTCCAATACAATTGTCTTTTGGATGTACAGTACTTGACTGCATGCAACTTCAGCGTTATGGCTTTGTATGAGGGTAAGTCACTCGGGAAATTCAAGGTCAATGGATAGGACACTATGTCTTTGTACCAATCTGATGAAACAAACTTCTCTTCGATTTTGACTTCAGTTATTTGTTCATCGAGCTCATTCAAGTCCACACACTATTCACCTCCATTTAAGCTATTTATTTTGAGAGCTCTGAATTTGATTCAGCTAAGAGTTTAGCTAAACCTTGCCCCTTTACTAGTCTCGTTGGTTTTATCTCCAAGTCAAATTCTTGAATTTTGGCAAGCCACCACCCTCTTTTTTCATCATTGTCGGACTGAACCAAAATATATTTTACGGAGCTAGTGGGTACATACACAATCACCTTAGAATGCAACACATAGGTTCTGAAAGCCTTTAACGCCTTCACCATAGCATATGCTTGTTTTTCCATTATATTATATCTAAGTTCGACGTCTCTAAGACTTTTTCTAAAAAAGGCTATCGGTTGCTTGAATCCTTCTTCATTTTTTTGGAGGAGAACCTCGGAGAGTGTGTGTTCGGAGGCGAATAAGAAAATAAGAAAATCCTTTAGATAATCAGGGCTTGCTAGTACGGGTGCCTCGCTTATAACCTTTTTGATGCATGTGAACGATGCTTTAGCTTCTGCTATCCATTTCACTTTAGTATTTTTCTTTATCATATCTATGATCAATTTCACGATTTCAACAAAGTTTGGAATAAATCTCCTCAAAAAAATTATTTTTCCTAAGACTGAGTGAATCTCTTTTACATTCCTAGGAATATTTATTATGTCTATAGCTTCAACTCTTTTAGTGTCAATTCTAATTCCATCTCAAGACACAATATGGCCCAAGAGTTTACTTTCTTGCATAGCAAAGTGAGACTTTTTGGGGTTTAAAGACAAACCAAACTTGCAACATTTCTCAAACGTCTTCTTGAGATGTATCAGATGATCTTCATCAGATTTAGAAAAAACGGTTAGATCATCAAGATAGATAACCACAAATTTGTCTCTTTCGCCAATGAAAGTGATATCCATAGCCTGTTGGAAAGTATCACCTACATTCATTAAACCAAAAGGCATCTTGTCATACATAAATGTACCCCAAGGGGTGTTAAAGGTTTTCTTTTCTTTATCATGTTCATAGACGTTTATTTGATTGTACCCGGAAAAATTGTCTATCAATGACATCCTATTTTCCCAACTACTTTTTCTAAAACATGATCAATTTTGGGTACAGGGTAGTTATCTTTGAGGGATGACTTATTTAGATTTCTTAAATCGACACACAGTATAATTTCCCCGTTTTTCTTTCTAACCGGGACTAGGTTTTCTACCCAATCAGAGTATCTCAATGGTACAATTATTTTTGCATCCAATAGTTTTTTGACTTCCCTTTCGATCACGGGCAATAAAATAGGATTGATTTGTCTGAGTTTTTGTCTAAAGGGTTTGACACTAGGCTTCAGGGGTATCTTATGTTCGATCACAGAGGTGTCATAGGTTCTCATCTCTTCATATGACCAAGCGAAAACATCTTTGTACTTTCTAAGCAACTTCATGTATTTATTTTTGGTTTCTGAGGACATATATTTGGAGAGCTTCACCAACCGAGGGTTTTCTATAGTACCTATGTCACAGTGCTCAACCTCTTCATGTTGAGGCTGTAGGGTGGATTTTGAAGGGATATCATCTTGATTGAATAATCTTTCTAAGGGAATCAAGCCCTTGGGTATCTATTTTTAAGAACGAGCATTCGGTGATTCACGATTTTATCATGAAACTCTTGAGGATCCTCTCCTTCCTGCATGATCCAATTGGCCTCATTTTGGTTTTCTTGGTCAGCGTGCGTTTCGACAAACTCATCTATTGATTCCAAAAATTTGCGAAGCTGTTCATAATCCTCAAAGACTTTCCAATGATGTATGTTATTCAGTATAGAAGGCCGGTGCCTCATTTGTATGTGATACTTTAGTTTAAACACAGTAGGAGGTGTGAACGTTGAGGTTGCTTTGGCTAACGCATCAGCTTGTTGGTTTTCAGTTCTTGGAATGAAAAGAACCTTGACAGAGGAGAAGAAATTATCAATTAGATCCCAGACACAATTCCTATAGGACCTCAGCCTAGGATGTTTGGCCTGGTACTATCGGTTTACCTGTTTTATGATTATCTCAGCGTCACCAAAGACTTTGAGGTTTTTTATTTTCATTCTCCTAGCGACTTCTAACCCTATCACTAAGGCTTCATACTCGCATACATTATTTGTGCAGTCCACATTCCACTGTGGCATGTAGGAAAAGGGGATTACAAATTGATCATCAGGAGCCACAAGGAGTGCCCCAGGTCCAACTCCAAGGTAAGATGAAGCACCGTCAAAAAACATCTTCCATACACCAGTGCTATATACATTTTTTAAAAATTTTTCTTTTTCAGTTTTTTCTTCTGTACAACTTTCGTCTATACCTACCTCAAAATCATCATCAATAAATAAGATACAATTTCCTAAATCTTGATCAATAATATATACAGGGTGATTATTTGAGTTATGTGGATCACCTACCATGAATGAAAACCTAGTTTCTCTGTAAAGACGTGTGTATTGTCCTTCAAAAACTAGAATCGTAGCATATGTCATGTCAAGCTGGAGAGATCCTCCAGGCTTGGAACCCCATGACCTAGATAACAACATACCATACTTCGGAGGGATGTCGGTGACCACTACGTCCATAAGAATGCTTTTTGCAGGTATTTGTACCAGATTGACCACCAGGTCTTTAATCATACCTATGCATTTGACCTTTCTTGAATTAAATGAATATAAGTCTCCACATGGCCTGGTGATTTTGAGACCTAGTTTCTCCATAATGGATTTTGGAATCACATTGTGGGATGCTCCAGAATCTACCATGTAGTTATAAAGTAGGTGGTTGAACAAGGTCAACGTTATATAGAAGGGGGCAACAGTGTCTCTTGCACCTTCAAAATGCAGAGCAAAAACTATGTTCAACTTGTCATCTTCTAAGTTAATGACATCGGCTTGACTTTCGTCTTCTGAAAAGATAATCATCTTGGGAATTTGTTTTCTGTATATGGGATTTTTAGCCATTTCGACAAGTGGAATAGGGATTTTGATTTTATTTATTTCATTTTCAAGACTAAAATTTCCTAGAGCCTTTTCTCTCTCTATGTTTGGGGCCTCCATTCCTTTCTTTTCAACTTTTCTTTGTGGTGCAGATTTGATTTCACTCACAAGGACCTATGTTTTTGCGGCGGGTGTTCCTACTGAATTTGGCTTGACAGGTTACGTGTCAGCGGTGTGAGTTTTTGCAGTTTGTTTGTCAACAATCTTTGGAGTTGCTTCATCTATTTCTTCCCTAGGCAAGATCATTTTTGTTGGGACGGCTGGAAGACTCTTGTTCCTAGGTCTTAAATTCTATTTTTCATGTAGTTCGACTATAATATCATCTGTGATACCTTGATAGGCCAAATCTTCAGACGTATCATTGCTAACATTGTCTTCCAATCTAATTTCCTTATTTAAGGATTTTTCGTAATCTTGTCT
>SNQJ01S0041202.1:62154-95358 GCA_010110895.2 Picea sitchensis
CTCTTTTTCTATTTTTGTATGTATTTCCAATGCCTAGGCTTGGAAGATTTCAAGCTCTACCACTTGATTTTGAATGGAATTAATCTTATCTTGTCATTGTTTATTCATTTCCTCTTGCTGTAGGACCTATTCTTGAGTGACCTGTATTTTTTGATTTGCTTCCTCTAAGCTTGCTTTCAGTTTTTGAATCTCTTGAATGTCATTTAATATAGCTCATTCTAGACCCTTTTTTATCTCCCAACTGATATTTCTTTCAGTCTCCTTTAATTGACCTAGTAGCTGAGCTATCATCTGATCTTTCTGCTCCAACATAGTTGTCAAACTACCCATAGAGTATAAATTTGTCGATGCTAAGGCTCCCATTGTGCCTGTTATTTCTGTAGTGAATTCTCCCTCTTTAAGTTTTTGTCCATCTATAATGATCTTGTTCTTTTAGATCATCATATCTCCTCTTGGATGCATTTCCTGTCTTAGGATAACCTTTCTCTTTTTACTAAAAAAATAATCGGAGAAAGGAATCTCATCTCTAGAAATAGGCTCAAGATCACTAACGTATAGAGCTCCCTCTTGGGGGTTTCCATAAGTAGACTGCAATGGGGTCAAAGAAGTAATGGGACTTCCAACTTCTGTCGATGTTGTTCCTCCTATTTTTTGGGGAAAATTCTCAGGGATTTCTGAGGGTGTTTCCAACTCCTTTCCTTTTCCTGCCTCTGATTTTTCTGTCTAAGGAAATTTTGTTTCTTGTGAAGGAATTTCAGTCTCCTTCATTTTTCCCTTTTTATTTTGTTTATCTTGTACATCTGTTTCAAAGCCTGGGGGAGGCCCTTCCTTCTGTGGAGGAGGGGTCGTGGATTCACCCTGTAAAATTTTTGGCAAACAACTTCACCTGTGACTTTGGAAGGACATGAAACTAGTGTGTAAGTTAGGTGATAAGGCCCGTACCCTGTTCAATACCTCCTCATAAGTTTTAACCTCTTTGAATATATCATCATAAACAAATTTTTCGTGTTCATAATATTTCATATTATAGTGCATCAAATGTCTGCTTACTAATCGATAAGGGTCATGCTTTCTATGCTCAATATCTATCAGTTTTATTTCTTCTAGTGCTTCTACTTCCACTTTAGAATGGCCTAGGTTTAGTAATGAAAATTTCTCGACATACACAGGGAAGATTGGCCAGGATTTATTTTGAGTTTCCTTTAGCTCTATTCCAATACCACCTTTCACTATTTGATGTTCTACCTCCCTCAATACCAGTTTGTCCAGGAGGAATTTTGGAAGTGCGTGAGGGGGGATAGAGCACCCATAAACCCTAATGTAAGAGAAGTTTTCATCAACAAACCAATCGATTATTGCTTTTAGATTTTCTGAAACTGGCTCAGAAATGCGAGGGGGTTCACAGCCTTAAAAAATTTTATGCATTGGAATTACTATGAAATGAAAAATATCATAAAACACATTCTTATCATTTTCTTCCCATAGCACAGAGTGATAATCATGAATGGGTTTGGGGCAGGTTATGTTCCAACTCCAATTCACTAGGGGAAAAGGAGTCACAAAGCAGATTGCGTCCGTAATGTACGCTGACATGTAAAAGGCCACTGGCTGACCTTTAGATCTTGCAACTTTGTAATTTGAAACCTCTTGAACTAGGTTATCAGACAAAATCTTTCTCTAGTTAAAAGTGTATCCTTCCGATGCTTCTTCTAAAAAGGGGACCCATTCAGCAGGAAAATGACAGGGATTCTTTTTCTCGAAAAGTCTACATAGCATAATGGCTACATAGACCATGTACTCGTTCAAAGATGTTGTGGCATAAACCCCATGGGTATCGACCCTAAACTTTGATGGACATCTCCACCATTCTCTGATTAAATTGGGATAAGTTCAGTCTACTTCAGTACACTCCTTCCTTTGAAATTCAGCTAAAAACTCAGCATTATAAATGTACTTAGGATTTGATGAGAGTTTATACATTACTTGTATATGTTCTGGCTTGAATGAGCCGACAACGACCCCTCGATCATTTAAAATGCTTCTTGTCAGGATATCAACCTTTTACAAGGCCCAATTGATCATGTCGTTGTATACCATAAGCTGAGGGCACACAATGATCTTATGAAGCTCTAATTCTGCTATATCCCGAAAGTGATTCTCGGAATTAGTAGGAGAATTCTTGATTTCGTAATCTAGGAATTCAAAGATTTGTGTCCAGGATTTAATTGAGTCAATGGCGTGCGGCGTAGTGTCAGATATGATATCTCCTTCTGGGTTACACATCTCCTCTGTATCTTCACTCTTCTTCAGTGCTTTCTTTGGTGCCATGACTTTATGTTAAATGGAAAACCTGTCACAGAAAAGGAGTGTATGAACTCGGCTAAATGCGTCTTATGCTTGATAGTATGAAACATAATATGTTGCGAAACACAGACCTTTAAACTTTCTTTTAATTCATTTAACGATGAAGGTACTGACGCAGCTAACAAGAATTCAATACATTGAATGTAGTGGATATTTACTAAGATACTCATTAGTGTCACATATCATCAGTTATCCTTTATTAAAGAGGCCACATTTTGGCGCTTTTGAATTCAAAATTCAGAAAATTTCATTCAATCGGAAACCGAAACGTGAACAAACCTAAAAAGTTTGATTGTCATTAATCACGCTTCCAAAAAATAATTAATTTAGATTAAACACAGATTAAGAGTCGAGACTTCGCATTTCGGGATTTCAAGGAACGTGTTGACAAGAGGTATGTTATCGCTGAATCTAGATTTCCGAAATTGCAAAATCACGACAAGTTTAAATTAGGATTTAACTTCATTTTAGTAAATTAATGAATCAGTATTAAACCCACTTTGATTCTTTCGGGGGTTTGGGGATCATGTTGACAAAAGGTATGTCATCGATGAACCACGAATCCTGAAATCGTGATACGATTAACTTAAGCCTTAAATTTTTGTATTAGTGAATTAATTAATCAGGATTAAGGACTAACTTCCAAAACATGATTAATTCAGTTTAAACACAGATTATGAGTTAGGACTTCATGTTTTGGGATTTAGGGGATCATGTTGACAAGAGGTATGTTATCATTGAATCCTGATTTCTAAAATTGTGATACAATTAACGTAGTCTTTAATAATTAGTAACTTCCATATTTCAAGAAATCGGGGATTAGGATTCTGCAATTGGAAATGCATTAAAACATATGTTCTCAATAAACCCCGAACCTCAATTTTTTTTTAAAAGTTAGTCTTAACTTCTTTAGGGTTTAAGATTTTTGTGATTTAAAAAATAACTTTACAGAAAGCGTGTCGGGACTTTTATAACATTTTTGGTTTTTTGCCTTTTATTATTTGAAGAATAAAGCTTGTCGGGATTTCGGTATAGGCCTTTTGGAAATGATAGTGAGGGTTATGCTTTATAAAAAGCCAAAACCCAAAAAAGGAAGGTTTTAGTTTTGAAGATAAAATATTTAATAAATGTTTCAACATAGGCTCCAATTGGGGACCTCGGCTCCAGTAGCGACGAGGAGAAAATGGAGTCAATGGCTTCTTTCTGTAGAACTTTCTTAGGAAGGGGATACAGAGGGAAAAAGAGATTTCATGTTTACTTCTGAAAAGATTTTCAAAACTCTCAATGTTGTAAACTCAGTTGGAGCCCCATTCTTGATCTTCTCCTTCTCGCTACTGAATTTAAGTCTGCTTTAAGATGATCAAAACAATCCTATGGAATCAAACAGATCTTGCGGCTTTTGGCTTGCATCAAACAATGTAAATTTCATGTTTTTAATTGGGGATCCCTATCTGGACTTGGGATGCTTATCTGGTTTCGAAAAGGCAGGTAACCAGAGTAGAGTGAAAATTATGTATGATAGCCTTATAGATACCTTAGATATTGCTTCACAACCAGTGAGCCTATTCAGTACCTTGGTGAAGTTATCTGTCCCTTTTTACTGAATTTCCTTTCACCACTTTGAATCATAATTATGCATTTAAATGATGAGACGAGGGAAATCATTTAAATGAATTTCCTTTCATCGTCTTCTTGGACTAGATGGGGGAAAACAAATATGAATTTACTTTCACCATCTATCTTATATTTTACTTTTTGAACACGAAGTGGGGGCAATCAATGGTAGTAAGTATACCAGGGATGGTATCTGTGTAAAATTTGTAGTGTAGGTCTGTCAACTTTCTTTGATTACCCTGGGCCAACCCTTTTTTAACTTTCAAAGCACCTTAGTCCACAGGGAAAAAGGGGAAGATTAATTCCAGGGGTCTTCCTTTGAGCAAGCCTAAATCCTTAGAAAACTGTTAAGAAACCTAGGAGAGTCAGGATTGGCCTAAGCATAACTTTGTTTAGTCGGAGAGTGAGGAGTTATGAGGACTAGTCTACCTTTTACGAACTATTTTTCAGCTTCAAAAGCTAAGACGTAATCTCTTTTCTCTTTGTGGGAAACCTGGAAAGATATTTGGTCTTTTAAGAAGGCAAAACCGAGGGTAGAAAGGGGCGACGGAGAAAGACTTGGAAATTGAAAAACAAGGGTCATGAATTAAACCCAACTCTTGGAACTCTTTCTCGGAGATGATTTTCTCTCTTTGTTTATTTTAATTACCTCTTATCTTATTCTACGTGAAACTCTTAGGGCCTAGATTTTGAAATCATTCTTTGAGTGACATATCACACTTACGAGACAATCACCACACTTTTTTTAAAAAATCTTTGTTTGAAAAAATAGAATTTTCTAGAATTCACACCTTTGCCTTACCATTTTTGTTCTCTTTTGAAATAATAGAAAATATTTCTTATCACCCATTTTTGGTGAATTTATCTTCTGATATAAGGCTGCATGTTTGCTACTTTCTCTTGTCAGGCTGCCAGCCAAAATCCTGTAAGGGAACAATACGAAGAGTATCAGGGCTTTTAGACTTACCAAAGAAAATTATGAAATAAAAGGGAAAATCAAACGATATATATAGTAGGAATTTTGGAAACCAATTATTCCATATAATGTTTTAAATAACAGCTGTTGACAGGGGCATTGAGGATTTTACCATCCAAATTCGCTAACAGAAATGAATTTTTTCCTTCAGAAGATGTTACCTTGAATGGTTCGTACCAGATGTGATCAAATTTACCATGTTTTACCGAGTCCTCCCTCGCATCATATTTTAAAACAAAATATTCCAGGAGAAAATCTTTGTCTTTGGATTTACAATCGAATAGTGCTTTCATGTCGTCCTGGTATTTCTGCAACCTTTTGTCTACTTCGGCCCTGTGCTGTTGGACTTCAATCAACTGATTTATCCTTCTTGTGACATGATTTGGTTCTTCCTTCTCATCTTGCCAAAGTTTCATTATGGGAAGTGCTAGATTTATAGGTAACACTACATCGATCCCGTACACCATTTGGAAAGGAGAAGTACCGATAGACTTTTTTGTGCCTATCCGATTTTCCCACAGAGCGTATTTCAAATGCACATGCCAAGATTTCTTGTTTTCGCTCAACACTTTCTTAATTATATTGATTAGGATCTTGTTTAAAGACTCAGCCAAACCATTTCCATGAGGGTAGTATGTCATGGAATGACCAAGCACAATATTATATTTTTGGCAAAAACTAACCATAGCCATAGATTTAAAAGCCTGTGCATTATCTGTGACTATCTTTCAGGGGCAACCAAATCTAGACAAAATATTCTCTTCTAAGAAATCTATTACCACCGAGTCTGTAGACCTTCTAGTTGGAATAACTTCCACCCATTTGGTGAAGTAATCTGTAGCAACTAGGATCCATCTATGTTGAGCGCTAGAATGAGGATTAAGTTTTCCTATGAAATCTAATCCCCATTGTTGAAAAGGAGTTTCCATTTTGACTGGAACCAATGGCATTGCTGGGAGTTTATGCTTACCTACGAACAATTGGCAAGGGTTGTAGGCTTGGACCTTGGCATTGATGTCTTAGAAAAGTTTGGGCCAATAATACCCTGCCCTCAGGATCTTATAAGTTGTTTCCCTCCAGGCGTGGTGGCCTCCACACACTGCTTCATGAAATTGACTTATGACCTTCTCTATTTCTGATTCGACCAAACAAACCAACAGGAAGCCAAGTGGGTCGTTCCAATACAATTGTCTTTTGGATGTACAGTACTTGACTGCATGCAACTTCAGCGTTATGGCTTTGTATGAGGGTAAGTCACTCGGGAAATTCAAGGTCAATGGATAGGACACTATGTCTTTGTACCAATCTGATGAAACAAACTTCTCTTCGATTTTGACTTCAGTTATTTGTTCATCGAGCTCATTCAAGTCCACACACTATTCACCTCCATTTAAGCTATTTATTTTGAGAGCTCTGAATTTGATTCAGCTAAGAGTTTAGCTAAACCTTGCCCCTTTACTAGTCTCGTTGGTTTTATCTCCAAGTCAAATTCTTGAATTTTGGCAAGCCACCACCCTCTTTTTTCATCATTGTCGGACTGAACCAAAATATATTTTACGGAGCTAGTGGGTACATACACAATCACCTTAGAATGCAACACATAGGTTCTGAAAGCCTTTAACGCCTTCACCATAGCATATGCTTGTTTTTCCATTATATTATATCTAAGTTCGACGTCTCTAAGACTTTTTCTAAAAAAGGCTATCGGTTGCTTGAATCCTTCTTCATTTTTTTGGAGGAGAACCTCGGAGAGTGTGTGTTCGGAGGCGAATAAGAAAATAAGAAAATCCTTTAGATAATCAGGGCTTGCTAGTACGGGTGCCTCGCTTATAACCTTTTTGATGCATGTGAACGATGCTTTAGCTTCTGCTATCCATTTCACTTTAGTATTTTTCTTTATCATATCTATGATCAATTTCACGATTTCAACAAAGTTTGGAATAAATCTCCTCAAAAAAATTATTTTTCCTAAGACTGAGTGAATCTCTTTTACATTCCTAGGAATATTTATTATGTCTATAGCTTCAACTCTTTTAGTGTCAATTCTAATTCCATCTCAAGACACAATATGGCCCAAGAGTTTACTTTCTTGCATAGCAAAGTGAGACTTTTTGGGGTTTAAAGACAAACCAAACTTGCAACATTTCTCAAACGTCTTCTTGAGATGTATCAGATGATCTTCATCAGATTTAGAAAAAACGGTTAGATCATCAAGATAGATAACCACAAATTTGTCTCTTTCGCCAATGAAAGTGATATCCATAGCCTGTTGGAAAGTATCACCTACATTCATTAAACCAAAAGGCATCTTGTCATACATAAATGTACCCCAAGGGGTGTTAAAGGTTTTCTTTTCTTTATCATGTTCATAGACGTTTATTTGATTGTACCCGGAAAAATTGTCTATCAATGACATCCTATTTTCCCAACTACTTTTTCTAAAACATGATCAATTTTGGGTACAGGGTAGTTATCTTTGAGGGATGACTTATTTAGATTTCTTAAATCGACACACAGTATAATTTCCCCGTTTTTCTTTCTAACCGGGACTAGGTTTTCTACCCAATCAGAGTATCTCAATGGTACAATTATTTTTGCATCCAATAGTTTTTTGACTTCCCTTTCGATCACGGGCAATAAAATAGGATTGATTTGTCTGAGTTTTTGTCTAAAGGGTTTGACACTAGGCTTCAGGGGTATCTTATGTTCGATCACAGAGGTGTCATAGGTTCTCATCTCTTCATATGACCAAGCGAAAACATCTTTGTACTTTCTAAGCAACTTCATGTATTTATTTTTGGTTTCTGAGGACATATATTTGGAGAGCTTCACCAACCGAGGGTTTTCTATAGTACCTATGTCACAGTGCTCAACCTCTTCATGTTGAGGCTGTAGGGTGGATTTTGAAGGGATATCATCTTGATTGAATAATCTTTCTAAGGGAATCAAGCCCTTGGGTATCTATTTTTAAGAACGAGCATTCGGTGATTCACGATTTTATCATGAAACTCTTGAGGATCCTCTCCTTCCTGCATGATCCAATTGGCCTCATTTTGGTTTTCTTGGTCAGCGTGCGTTTCGACAAACTCATCTATTGATTCCAAAAATTTGCGAAGCTGTTCATAATCCTCAAAGACTTTCCAATGATGTATGTTATTCAGTATAGAAGGCCGGTGCCTCATTTGTATGTGATACTTTAGTTTAAACACAGTAGGAGGTGTGAACGTTGAGGTTGCTTTGGCTAACGCATCAGCTTGTTGGTTTTCAGTTCTTGGAATGAAAAGAACCTTGACAGAGGAGAAGAAATTATCAATTAGATCCCAGACACAATTCCTATAGGACCTCAGCCTAGGATGTTTGGCCTGGTACTATCGGTTTACCTGTTTTATGATTATCTCAGCGTCACCAAAGACTTTGAGGTTTTTTATTTTCATTCTCCTAGCGACTTCTAACCCTATCACTAAGGCTTCATACTCGCATACATTATTTGTGCAGTCCACATTCCACTGTGGCATGTAGGAAAAGGGGATTACAAATTGATCATCAGGAGCCACAAGGAGTGCCCCAGGTCCAACTCCAAGGTAAGATGAAGCACCGTCAAAAAACATCTTCCATACACCAGTGCTATATACATTTTTTAAAAATTTTTCTTTTTCAGTTTTTTCTTCTGTACAACTTTCGTCTATACCTACCTCAAAATCATCATCAATAAATAAGATACAATTTCCTAAATCTTGATCAATAATATATACAGGGTGATTATTTGAGTTATGTGGATCACCTACCATGAATGAAAACCTAGTTTCTCTGTAAAGACGTGTGTATTGTCCTTCAAAAACTAGAATCGTAGCATATGTCATGTCAAGCTGGAGAGATCCTCCAGGCTTGGAACCCCATGACCTAGATAACAACATACCATACTTCGGAGGGATGTCGGTGACCACTACGTCCATAAGAATGCTTTTTGCAGGTATTTGTACCAGATTGACCACCAGGTCTTTAATCATACCTATGCATTTGACCTTTCTTGAATTAAATGAATATAAGTCTCCACATGGCCTGGTGATTTTGAGACCTAGTTTCTCCATAATGGATTTTGGAATCACATTGTGGGATGCTCCAGAATCTACCATGTAGTTATAAAGTAGGTGGTTGAACAAGGTCAACGTTATATAGAAGGGGGCAACAGTGTCTCTTGCACCTTCAAAATGCAGAGCAAAAACTATGTTCAACTTGTCATCTTCTAAGTTAATGACATCGGCTTGACTTTCGTCTTCTGAAAAGATAATCATCTTGGGAATTTGTTTTCTGTATATGGGATTTTTAGCCATTTCGACAAGTGGAATAGGGATTTTGATTTTATTTATTTCATTTTCAAGACTAAAATTTCCTAGAGCCTTTTCTCTCTCTATGTTTGGGGCCTCCATTCCTTTCTTTTCAACTTTTCTTTGTGGTGCAGATTTGATTTCACTCACAAGGACCTATGTTTTTGCGGCGGGTGTTCCTACTGAATTTGGCTTGACAGGTTACGTGTCAGCGGTGTGAGTTTTTGCAGTTTGTTTGTCAACAATCTTTGGAGTTGCTTCATCTATTTCTTCCCTAGGCAAGATCATTTTTGTTGGGACGGCTGGAAGACTCTTGTTCCTAGGTCTTAAATTCTATTTTTCATGTAGTTCGACTATAATATCATCTGTGATACCTTGATAGGCCAAATCTTCAGACGTATCATTGCTAACATTGTCTTCCAATCTAATTTCCTTATTTAAGGATTTTTCGTAATCTTGTCTCGATAAATAAGGTGATTTATTATTGTCGCCAAGATTATTAATATCCTCATCAAACTCTTCAAAATCTTCTATATCTTCATCTCCAATGAATTTTTCACTTTTGAAGGTGGTTGGGATTTTTTGATCTTCATTTTTAATTGTTTTCTGTGGGGCCTGAGGATCAGGATTCGTTCTAAAATCCTTCCTAGGAAAATTATCCCTTTTTGATTTATCTAGTTCCATTTTTGAGATCTTATTTGAAAGTTGTCTAATTACCCTAGCCATCTTGTATATTTTATCTCCCAAGGATTTACCTGATCCCGAGGATCCACTTTGTTCTTTGAATTTCCTATTTTCTTTGTTCCCAGTTTCTACTTTTTCCTTTAATTTCCCTGATGCCATCATGTTCGATTCAATTTCAAGAGAATCATCTTGCATTTTCGTGAGATCTATTGATTTTCTTTTCTCTTAATAATAGGGAAAAATCGGGATCAAACGCACCATCAAAAGTCACCTTAGCTGTGGGTTGAGAAGGTTTGACCTCGACTGGGAATTTATTATACAACTTGTTAAACCTTTGCGTGAATTCTAGAACTGATTCTGAATTTTTCTTTCTAAGGGCTTCAAATTTAGTTAGGTAATAGAGGTGGTCCCTCCTCTCCCCCCATTGTCTAATAAAAGCATTTTCAATTTCTTCGTAAGATCTTAGAGATCTGTCTGCTAAGGCTTGGAACCAGGTCCTCACTTGTCCTTCGAAAGTCTGAACGAGGAGTCTAGAATAGACATCTTCGTGTTCAATTCTAAGGATGTCGGCAAATTGGTCAAAAACGTTTATGTGCTCTTGAGCAGTCAAATCTCCTTCCTTTGTAAATTTGGGAAGGATTTTCATATAATTTTTGGGAAGTTCATGTAGGGGAACTAGGAGGACAAGGGGGGCATATCTAGCAACTACTTTAGAAAAGATTCCATGAAGTGGTGCTTGGTCACCTGCTTGTCCTCTTGGGGCACCATCCCCAACTCCATCACCTCCGCGTGCAACCATTTATAGATTTGAGGCTGAAGCTTGGAATTTGTGAGGAGAAGGCTCATGGAAATCTGGGGAAAATACCTCAGGAAAAGAGAACATATCGTATGAGAGGGGAAGCAAAACAGATCTCTCAAGTGTTTCCATAACATTCAACTACGTAAAATCAGGCTGACAAATAGTATGTATGGGTGAAATGATTTGTCTAAGGGTTCTTCATGGTTTTAAAATCTTTTCCAGATCAGAGACTGGCGAGGTCTGCTTGTCGTCTGGGTTCTTTCTGGTTTTCTTTTGGCTAATAGCTAGTTTACTTATTTTGGAGTCGCCAAGTGAAAAATAAAGGTAGCCTTAGAAGGTTTTATATCTTTGTTCACAATCAAAGAAAGAAAGTGTCAATGCCAATCTTCCCAGGGAAAAGTTTCATTTCTTCGTTCCCCAAAAATGGCGCCAAAAATATGTTGTTCCTGAGTTTATACTTTAAGGCTCTAAAGTATACCGTCAAGGCATCCAAAAAATAAAGAGAATTCAGGAGTAAGAATCAATTGTGAAGGGTAAATCAGAGTTGGTTTCTCAACTGCCTCTGTCTAGCTTCCCATTGTTCTTGGATGTTGATTTCTCTCTCAATAACTACCCATGAACATTCTAATTCGACTCGAGTAGTTGTTGTTTGTAGGATAGTATTAAATAAGTTCAAAGCAATGCTAGTTTGATCCTGTAGGCCAGGTTCTATGTTAGGTTGTTTATTACTTGGGACAATCATGAGGATTAAAATTTTATTAAATTATAAAAAAGTTTTATAAATTGTTGCTTCAGTTTTGTGGGATGAAATAGAAAAGGAATTTGGAACTCAAAATAATAACATAATAAAAGTAAAGGTCATTTCCTGTACTTGAAGTAATTTGAGAATATTAAAATAAAAAACAAAGAAACATTGTTGGAGAATATGATGCTTTAATCTTGAAAGAATCTCACATTATAACAGAAGAAGTGGAGAAAAACAAAATTTCTAATGGATTATAAGATATAACCATCCAACAGACCTACAGGTATTCAAACTGCTGATAGCAATCACAGAGGAAAAACTGTAAATGATTAAATAATCAAATAAATTCAAACTACAGTAGAATTTTGAATTAAACTATAGTTGATCATTCATTAGAAATACATGGAATAAAAGATATTGAAAGATATTGAAAATAGAGTGAAGGAACACATAGCTTCAAGGTGACAGAATTCAGAATCTCTTCTGCATTATCTATATCATTGTAAATTGGAAAACTTCTAATACAATCGGCTCCCAAAAAATGAAAATCCCTTTCTCAGTCTTGTGAAATCTTATTTATACATGATCACCAAACATTTTTCCCATTGGTGATTAACAAACTTCCTAAGACTAACAGTTACATGAATGAGCAATGTCGAAACATTTACATTTCTATTCTATTTGCTTTCTTATTCCAATGATGAAAATCTTCAAAACAATATTTCATGTGTGTGTTGATGAACTTCCTCCTTTTTCTTTAAGACAACGAATACATTTTCCCAGAAACTGCACTAAAACTCTAGGAGCTTCTGGAATATCCTTTGCTTCAAATAAGAAAAACTTTCTCTGCAGTTCTGGCAGACGGTCTTCGATTATCTTTCTCGTGAACTTAATAGTTTGTAGCTTTAAGTTAGGCATTACTATCCATTTGTCAATTTGAGTGACATTGATTACCTTTATTTGTGGAATCTCTACCTGAATTTCTTCCAAATCCTGTTTGAATCTTAACTGATGCTTGACAATGTTAATTTCTCCTAACAACCCCGGACAATCATTTTTTCCAATGTTCAATTAATTTTTCTCTAAAAGGTCAAAAATTCCTTGACAGTTGTCATTAACTTCTCTAGTTATTTCTTGTTTTCTGTGAGGTTTGCCTCCCACACCTTGAGTGTTATATCACCTTTAATCTACTCTGAAACAGATAGCTTTTGAATCTCTCTGACCTCCTCTTTTGTTGAAAAAGCCACTTCTTTTTGAAAGGTTGTTCTGGTTGCTTTCACTTCTCTCTCCTTCAGGAGAATACTCTCCAAAGATTTACTTGCTCCCAGAAAGTAATTTTGAATAAAATCAAGCTTAAATAACACTCCCTGTTGCTCTTGTTCTATCTTTGTATGTATTTCCAGCACCTGGGCTTGGAAGATTTCAAGCTCTACCACTTGATTTTGAATGGAATTAATCTTATCTTGTCATTTTTTATTCATTTCCTCTTGTTGTAGGACCTATGCTTGAGTGACCTGTATTTTCTAATTTGCTTCCTCTAAGCTTGCTTTCAGTTTTTGAATCTCTTGAATGTCATTTAATCTAGCTCATTCTAGACCCTTTTTTATCTCCCAACTGATATTTCTTTCAGACTCCTTTAATTGACACCGTAGTTGAGCTATCATCTGATATTTCTGCTCCAACATAGTTTTCAAACTACCCACAAAGTATAAATTTGTTGATGCTAAGGCTCCCATTGTGCCTGCTATTTCTGTAGAAAATTCTCCCTCTTTAAGTTTTTGTCCATCTATAATGATCTTGTGCTTTTTAATCATCATATCTCCTCTTGGATGCATTTCCTATTTTAAGATAGCCTTTCTCTTTTTACTAAAAAAATAATCGGAGGAAGGAATCTCATCTCTAGAAATAGGTTCAAGATCACTAACGTATAGAGATCCCTCTTGGGGGTTTCCTTAAGTAGATTGCAATGGAGTAAAAGAAGTAATCGGACTTCCAACTTCTGTCGATGTTTTTCCTCATACGTTTTTGGGAAAATTCTCAGGGATTTCTGAGGGTGTTTCCAACTCCTTTCCTTTCCCTGCATCTGATTTTTCTGTCTAAGAAACTTTTTTTTCTTGTGAATGCATTCCAGTCTCCTTCATTTTTCCCTTTGTATTTGCTTTATCCTGTACATCTGTTTCAAAGCCTGGGGGAGGCCCTTCCTACTCTGGAGGAGTGGTCGTGGATTCATCCTACAAAAGTTTTGGCAAACAACTTCGCCTGTGACTTTGGAAGGACATGAAACCAGTCTGTAAGTCGGGTGATAAGGCCCTTACCCTGTTCAATACCTCCTCATAAGTTTTAACCTCTTTGAATATATCATCATAAACAGATTTTCTGTGTTCATAAGATTTCATATTACAATGCATCAAATGTCTACTTACTAATTGATAAGGGTCATGCTTTCTATGCTCAATATCTACCAGTTTTATTTCTTCTAGTGCTTCGACTTCCACTTTAGAATGGCCTAGGTTTAGTAATGAAAATTTCCTGACATACACAGGGAATATTGGCCAAGATTTATTTTGACCTGCCTTTAGCTCTATTCCAATACCACCTTTCACTATTTGATGTGCTACCTCCCTCAATACTAGTCTATCTGGGAGGAATTTTGAAAGTGCGTGAGGGGGGATTGAGCACCCATAAACCCTAATGTAAGAGAAGTTTTCATCAACAAACCAATCAACTATTTCTTTGAGATTTTCTGAAACTGTCTTAGAAATGCGAGGGGGTTCACAGCCATAAAACATTTTATGCATTGGAATTACTATGAAATGACAAATTTCATAAAATGCATTCTTAGCATTTTCTTCCCATAGCACAGAGTGATACTTGTGAATGGGTTCAGGGCAGGTTATGTTCCAACTCCAATTCATCAGGGGAAAAGGAGTCACAAAGTAGATTGTGTCCATAATGTACACTAACATGTAAAAGGCCATTGATTGACCTTTAGATCTTGCAACTTTTTAATTTGAAACCTTGATCTAGGTTATCAGACAAAATATTTCTCCAGTTAAAAGTGTATCCTTCCGATGTTTCTTCTAAAAAGGGAACCCATTCAGCAGGAAAATGGCAGGGATTCTTGTTCCCTAAAAGTCTACACATCATAATGGCTACATAGACCATGTACTCATTCAAATATGTTGTGGCATAAACCCCATGGGTATCGACCCTAAACTTTGATTGACATCTCCACCATTCTCTGATTAAATCGGGATAAGATCGATCTACCTCAGTACACTCCTTCCTTTGAGATTCAGCTAAAAAATCGGCATTATAAATGTACTTAGGATTTGGTGAGAGTTTATACATTAATTGTATATGTTCTATCCTGAATGAGCCAACAACAACCCCTTGATCATTTAAAATGATTCTTGTCAGGATATCAACCTTTTCCAAGGTCCAATTGATCATGTCATTGTATACAATAAGTCAAGGGTGCGCAACAATCTTATGAAGCTCTGATTCTACTATATCCCTAAAGTGACTCTTGGAATCAGTAGGAGAATTCTTGATTTCATAATCCAAGAATTCAGAGATTTGTGCCTAGGATTTAATTGAGTCGATGGCGTGTGGCATAGTGTTGGATATGATATATCCTTCTGGGTTATGCATATGCTCGGTATATTCACTCTTCTTCGGTGCTTTCTTTGGTGCCATGACTTTATGTTAGATGGAAAACCTCTCACAGAAAAGGAGTGTATGAGCTCAGTTGTATGCATCTTGCGCTTGATAGTATGAAACAAAATATGTTGTGAAACACAGACCTTTAAACTCTCTTTTAATTCATTTAACGATGAAGGTATTGATGCAGCTGAGAAGAATTCAATACATTGAATTCAGTGGATATTTACTAAGATACGCATTAGTGTCACATATCATCAGTTATCCTTTATTAAAGAGGCTGCATTTTGGTGCTTTTGAATTCAAAATTCAGAAAATTTCATTCAATCAGAAATCGAAACGTGAACAAACCTAAAAAGTTTGATTGTCATTAATCACACTTCCAAAACATAATTAATTTAGATTAAACACATATTAAGAGTCTAGACTTTGCATTTNTTTTGAATTCAAAATTCAGAAAATTTCATTCAATCAGAAATCGAAACGTGAACAAACCTAAAAAGTTTGATTGTCATTAATCACACTTCCAAAACATAATTAATTTAGATTAAACACATATTAAGAGTCTAGACTTTGCATTTTGGGATTTCGGGAAATGTGTTAACAAGAGGTATGTTATTGTTGAATCTCGATTCCCAAAATTGCGAAATCACGACAAGTTTAAATTAGGATTTAACTTCATTTTAGTAAATTAATTAATCAATATTAAACCCACTTTGATTCTTTCTGGGTTTCAAGGATCGTTTTGACAAAAGGTATGTCATCGATGAACCACGAATCCCGAAATCGTGATACGATTAACTTAAGCCTTAAATTTTTGTATTAGTGAATTAATTAATCAAGATTAAGGACTAACTTCCAAAACATGATTAATTCAGTTTAAACACAGATTATGAGTCGGGACTTCACATTTCAATATTTTGGGGATCATGTTGACAAGAGGTATGTTATCGTTGAATCCCGATTTCCGAAATTGTGATACGATTAACGTAGTCTTTAATAATTAGTAACTTCCATATTTCGGGAAATCGAGGATTGGGATTCCGCGATTGGAAATGAATTAAAACATATGTTCTCAGTAAACCCTGAAAAACTTTTAAAAGTTAGTCTTAACTTCTTTAGGGTTTAATCTTTTCGTGATTTAAAAAATAACTTTACAGAAAGCGCGTCGGGACTTTTATAGAATTTTTGGTTTTTTGCCTTTCATTATTTGAAGAATAAATCTTGTTGGGATTTTGGTACTGGCCTTTTGGAAATGATTGTGAGGGTTATACTTTATGAAAACCCGAAACCCGAAAAAGGAAGGTTTTAGTTTTGAAGATAAAAAATTTAATAAATGTTTTAACAACAGGTATGGTTCCTCCTTGCTAGCACCTCTACCAATGACCGCTAGCTAGGGCCTAACTCTAGCACCCCTCACGACTTGCAACTTCGCAAGTTGGAGTGTCGACCTCTCGTGCTCTTTTCTTGCGAATCTCTAAAGTGCAATCAGTCAACATGATGTTGACTCCTTCCCAAGCGATGAGTGTCCAACTGTCAACCATGCGGTCCCCACCTGATGGATGCACCACGTGTTCACCCCCAAACCTAGCCCTTAGACTTCGCTACTTCTACAGTCGAAAGTGATTCCTCCAACCTCCGAACCCCCGATACACGATATGGCGAAGGTTCTTATCCAACATTATTCCTATGACCTAGATCCAAAGGATGTCTCTGCTCCTCGCTACTCGGAGCTTCATGAAATCAAGAGTTTGGTCTGCCCTCTCCAAAATCCTGAACCCCAAATACACGAGAAAATCAAATGATGTGGATTGAAACGAGATCAATGGCTCACATTGACCCTTGAATCTTGGGCGATGGGTTTCATCGGCCTCTAACCACCCTACAACTCTGCAATATCCAATGACTATCTATTCAGCACTTCCTTCATGAAGTGTCTCCACCATCCATTTCAGTTTCTCTTCGTCTGTGCACCCTCCCAAAGATTAAAATATGTGTGACTTTCTCCTGATCCAACGGTTGTCGTCTATTCGCGCAAGATCTGACGACCTAGATATCGTTCTCTTCTGCTACACTTTCCTACCTGCACCTGGACGTAAAATTAAACAATCCAGATCTTTCTTCCAGCATCGATCCTACGGTAGTTGTACTCCCTCCTGAGCTTGCGCTTCTTCTTGAACTTGGAAGACATCAAATGCTTCAAAGGTCTTAGCCTTTGCTCCTACTGTGAAGCCTATATCCTCAGCTCCCGCCTGTAAAAGATGTTGTCCCTCCTGAGTTGTTCAAACTCTTACCCACCAAAGGGTATCTTGACTTCTGCACTCTTTGCAGAGTCTCTGCACACAAAGGTGCTATCTGTCTTGAGCTTCGGGACTTTAGAATAAGTCCTCTCTCACTCCCACTCCTGCTGCCTGATGAGCCTTCAGACCACTGTCTCTCAACACTTCACTCAAGTGTTGGCCTGGTGCACTCCTTGCACAGCTCTTTATCTTCTTCGAGCTCCAACTGTTCAGACCCCAATGATCTCTGTCCCTTTCTTTCCTTGAAGGGATATAAGTTCCCTTTGGAAACTTATTCTCAAGCACTCCTTGTTGAGCCTGCAGGGTGTTCAGTAACCCTATGAAGGTATTCTCTTGTGACACTTCTCCTGTTCTAAAACTCATAAGATTTATTCTTGTGCACTCTAGAACCTGCTCAATGCCCTCCTAACAGAGCTCCTACAGAATCCCTCAACAATTTTGTTTTCCTTCTGAACTCACAATAGAGTTCTCCTCAATGCATCCTGTGCATTTGCTAGATGCCCTCTTGGTAGAGATTCCATAGAATCCTCAGTGACTCTGTCTTCGCACTAAAATCAAAATAAATTTCCTTCTGTGCACTCTATGCACTTTCTCAATGCCCTCCTGGTAGAGCCTTTACAAAATTCTCACCAATTCTACTTCTCCTCCCTGTGCTCTCCTCTGCACAGTTCTCCTCCAAGGTGTTCAACAACCTTGAGGCTTCCTCTTTGAGTCAATGACTTCAGCTAGTGCACCCTCCTAGCATGTCTTTGTCTAAATCCATAGAATTCAGAAATGCACTCCTTGCACAGGCTTACAGAACCCGCAGTATTCTGTCATGCAATCTCTTGCATGAAGCCTCAAAGAACCCAAACCTAGAATCAAAGAACTCACAGACAGTAAAATCTATCTATCCCTGCAAATGCATATCTAACATACATCTACAACATCTCATAAACACATAGAGACATTCATTCATGAATTCATAACCACATGAACAACAACATGTAGGAAAAATTGCTTTGTTTGTATTAATCTAAAAATGCCTCTTTACAATGTGTTTGATCTTAGACTGCAAAAGAGTCTCGGCTCTTCTCTTCTCCCTATTCTCTCCTATCTGCTCAACTAAATCTATAGATACCAAGAATGTTTTACATGAGGGGGCTCTTTGAGCTCTTCCCTCCAAGCTACCTACTCTATTCAATTACATTGAATTACATTGAATGGGATGTCTAGTCCGAATCAGATCTAGATCCCAGCCTTACAACCTATTTAAGGCGATATTTAACTAATGCCTACTCAAAGGCACAGTTTTGGCTCTTTGGCCTTACAATCATTAATTACATTAATTCAAATTCAAAATATGAAAGTGAGAGGGCTGCACCTCTCTCCCATTGAATGCACGCTTTAATGTGCTTGGCTGGTTGGCACGTTGTTGGCTTGGAGTGATGGTCCTGCATCACTCCTGAATGATTCAATTAAGGAAGGTCATCTTCACATCCATCTAGTGGATCTTCCAACCCATCTCAGCTGTAATAAAGATCACAACCATGATTTAAGTGTACCTAGATACTAGGGGGAAATTATCATCGTAATCAACTCCCTCTTTCTCAGAGAACCCCTTAGCCACAAACTTGACTTTGAATTTGTTGAAATTTCCATCTGCAACATGCTTGATCTTTTAGATCCACTTTGATCCTATCACTAATTTCCCTTATGGATGTGGTACAACCTTCCATACATCATTCTTCATGATGGAAGCATATTCTTCCACCATGGAATTTCACCACATTACTGTTGTGATGCCTCTTGAAAGATGGAAGGCACAATCTCTAAAAAATCTCTCCTTAGAGCCATGTAACTAGAAAATCTATGTCATGATCTAATCTCCTTGAAATAATTCCTCTGAGCATCCACGTACTACTAAGCCTCTCTCAAGGTCTGCTCAACCCATTTGGTATTCATCCTCCTAGATGATGGAGTGTATTGAACTAGTGGAGCCTCCTTNGAAAATCTATGTCATGATCTAATCTCCTTGAAATAATTCCTCTGAGCATCCACGTACTACTAAGCCTCTCTCAAGGTCTGCTCAACCCATTTGGTATTCATCCTCCTAGATGATGGAGTGTATTGAACTAGTGGAGCCTCCTTCTCCTCATCCTTCTCTGAAGTCTGAACACTTGTACTTGTAACTTTTGTCTCCTCATCCTTCTAAGTCTCAAGATCCTAATATCCTACTGTTGCTAGAATAATATCGTGAACATTCCTAAGGGCTCTATCCTCCTCGAAATTCAAGTCCCTTCTAGCAATTGTCTTCCTCAATGCATGAATGTAGACTCAATATGTCTTATAAGTCTCATTATATCCATCACAGATCCCCTTCTCAGCAGTCATCTTGAGCTTCATCCGCTTCTTTGAAGGGACATGAAAATAGACTAGGAATCTAAATATCATGAAGTGTCCAATATGCAGTTTCCTTCTTGTAAATACCTTCTATGGAGTCTTCCTCTCTAACACCCTATGGGGATTTCAATTTTGTATGTAGACTATGATATTGCAATCCTCTCCTCATAAGAATCTAGGAATATCTTGATCATACAACATTGTCTTCATACCCCCAACTATGGCCATGTTCTTCCTTTCTGCCACCCTGTTCTACTGAGGGTTGTACATAATAGTAAACTCCCTCTTTATCCCAACACCTACATAAAAATCCTTGAAGTCCTTCGAGTTGTACTTGCCTCCATTATCATATCTCAGTGTCTTGATGTTTTTTCCTATCTGGTTCTCCACCAGAGATTTGAACTCTTGGAACCAATTGAAGACCTTGTACTTGGTATTCATGAAATAGATAAAGGTATTCCGATAATGGTCATCGATGAAGGTGACATAATACTCATACCCACTCAAGGATACTGATGACATGGGACCATATACATCTAAGTGTATCAAATAAAGAATGTCTCCTATAATGATATCACTGTTTGGGTAATCTATCTTGGTGTACTTACCCATATCACATCCCTTTCATACCACATGATTCTATGTGCTAAAGTATGTAAGGCTTGTCACTATCTCCTTGAAAACCTTGAGTGATCCATGATGCAAATGTGCCATCCTCCTATGCCACAACTTTTCCATGTCACGTGTGCTACTCACTAATGCTCTGGATAGATCAAACTAAATCCTATACAACTTCTTCATATTGACTCCAATCACTTTGGCTATATTGGAGTCCTTGGGCCATATGTACACTCTCCCATCCTAGACTAAGACCACATATCCTTTGTCCTCCAAGGATGAAACTTATATCAATTTCTTTTTCATCGAGAAAACATACAGAATGTCCTTCACCATCTGTGGTTTCCTAGACTCCCTTTGAAAAGTAACTGTCCCATGGTCTACTGCCATACACTAAGCATTATTTACCATCTCATTATAGAGGTTCATATCCTCCTCCTTCAAGTTGGAGAAGCAATAATGCACTCCAATCATGTGAATAGAGGAACCACTATCAATGTACCCGACTCCATTTTTGGTTGTACTAGAAAGACATGCTATCAATGAAAACTCACTCTCAAATATGGCTACAAAGTCATCAACTTTTGTTGAAGTTGAAGGTGCGATATGTGACTTATTGTTTCCCTTTTTCTTGTTTTGGAACTTGATAGAAAAATTTCATGGTTTATGACAAGCAAATGATTTCACTTTGCTGATATTCTTCTGCTTATCTCTCTTTGAGGTCTGACCCCCACTGGGGACCTTCTTCCCTTTGAACTTTCCCTTTCCTACTAGAGAAAGGTTCTCCTCATCCTCAATATTAGGTTGACTACACTATGAGGTACTAAATCATATCTCCTCCTGGGTGAATTCGTCCCATAGCCTCTCCCAGTCAGGGAGTTTATCCCGTCCCACAACTCCTTAGAAACATATGTCCCACTGCTTGGTGAAGCCATTCAAGTACGTCCTCAACAACTTAGTCTCATTCATGAATTCCCCTATTGTTTCCAAATCCTCTCTCATCTGAGTGAACTTGGTGAGGTAGGTTGCAACATCATCCTCCCTGACCATCTTGGTGCTCTTGAGTTTCTCTCTAAGCATCACCTTCCTTCTTTGGTTGTCTAACTGGTATAGTTTGGTTAGAGATTCTGACATCTACTTGGTTTTCTTATTTCCTTAAAGGTGAGGAATAATATGGTCCTTCACCCCATCAATGATAATTCTCCTTTCCTTCATATCCTTCCTGATATGACAAGAAAGTTGTTCTGCATCTGTAACATCCCGCTCTTGCACACAGTCGATGTGACTTATTCTTGTGGACACTTGTGTGAAAGTGATCTAGTTCACTATATGATTAACTGATTCAATTATGGAGCATGATGGTGTTTGTGGATTTGATGATACATTATTTATGTTATATCAACAGTTGCTATTGACTACTTTTCCTTAGTGTGTAGGACTCTGTACGTTTGAGGATGCCGATGGAATCGATAGATCTCCTTGGACTCCAGATAGATTCATGGAGTGGACGGTTATGGTTTGAATATTTTGATATTACATATGTGACATATGAATAGATATTATGACATTGATTGTTATCGCTGACATGTTTCATTGATGGAAGCATGATGACTATAGCTTGCTAACCAAACTCACATTAGAAGTAAATGGGTCACGCATGACAACCAGAGATATTGAGGGAGAGGTGTAATGTACCCCAAATTTCCCAATTTAAAAAAAAAAAACTATTTAGGGGACATTAAATATCCTTCACTCTTCAATATTTTTTCAAAACATAACTTTATTATATGCATATTAAAATTATCATCGCTATTGGATTAAAAACATGCACCTCTTTGTAAGATTGCGACCAATAAAACTATCTTGTCTATGTTAAGTCATGCTATCCAAAGGATTACATTATGTAATAAACTACGAACAATAGACTAGCATATAGTCTATCCATAACATTTGTATTATCAAATATCATACCTGCATTTCTTACTTATCGACTATAGTATGAATAACATAACATTGATACTATTCCTATCAATATATATTTATATATGTTGTTTACCAAAAGACCCAACTTATGGAAATCTTAACACATACCAATATGTATATATATTTGTTTTACCATATGACGTAAATATTACCCATTATATATATCATATATCATATGAACTATTATAACCATAACACTATTCCTAGAATTTGTATCATTATAAGATGACAATCCACCATAATGTAATTCATATCATAGTGCATTGAAGAGTTGTTGTGCGAACATGTAATATCTTTACCAAAGGGTTGTTATAAGGTTTTCATTCCAAAAAATACATTGACAGATCATACACCATAACACCTATGGTTGTGCACTTGCGCTACAAACAAAACCTATACCTAACAGTGTTAAACTCTACCCGACTAGTGACATGGCCCAACATTGAATAGTCTTGAAAACCATGTTAATGGAGGATGTCATATCAGTCTGTAGGCATTTATCACTGGTTATATTCATTAAAGGAAGGTCTCTATCGTACTTCTCAAGCTGAAGACTTCGGCAGCCATGCCCAATGCGGGCTCGCCATCTCTGATTCTTCACTTGCCAGTGGTACTGTGTGTTCCTGTTAACCATTACTCTTCATTTGCAAGTTTTTTGAGGTCACCATAGTTCATTGTTTCCCACTTTGGTTCTGTGTTCACGAAAACCTACCCTTGTGTTGTGTGCAACTCGAATTATGCATTGTAACGTTCTACTCTGTGGGTGGTCGACGACTTAAAAAAAAACTCAGCCCTGGTAAACAATCGCGAAAGGTGAACGCCCATATGGTTCCTCTATGTGCATGGTAAGCAATAACTTCATTTCTCAAGTACTCAGTACTCTCGTGAATAAATATTTGTTTGAAGAAAGGTAGGAAGAGATAGGTTTTATGAGCGAGTTCCTTGTTTCTTTCTTTAATTGAGGGTTACAAATAATGCCTCTATATGCGTTTTCTCCCAGGTTTCCACCGTGGCTCGAAGTTATTCTTATTGGTTAAATTATTATGTGTTCCTTTCGCTTTTCTCGCATATATTGTCGTGACAATGTTAACCATTATCGTTTACGCACATATATTCATTTATTGTCCGTGGGGGATCCTGTAATCTATACCCTGTGTAAGAAATCTCAACACTGTGAAATTCGTAAATATGTTCTGGGTAATTCTATTAGAATTCTTTGGACATGTGTAATGGATACTATACCTAAGCATATGTATATGGATTTAATATTTGAATATTTTCTCTCTGTGGATTTTACACTACCACATCGTGGAACTTGTATTTTCTCTGTGTGAATATATGTATATATACCAAATTAATCATCTAAGGGTTTCGTGGATGGGTTCCATGTATTTTCATTACCACTCTGTGGAAATTCACAGATACACTATGCATAAAAGTGTGGAAAAATAACTCGTTTGTGTCCATTTCATAAATCACACTCTATGTACATGGCAATAGTTAACCCTATGCTCGTGAGTTACCATCTCGGATCCCTACAACAATATCTATAGGCAAAGAATTCACCCTTTGTTTTTAATTTACACTCAGTGTTTGTATAATGATAAACGTATCAAGAAAAATTAACCTTATGTTCATAAATTTTCATTCTGGACTTCCTACAGTGATCACGTACCGGGCAAATTTTAACCCTCTGTTTTATAATTTACCTTCATTTTTTTTATACAGCATAGATATATATATATCTAGCAACATTGACCATCTGTTCATAAATTCCTGTCCGGTTTATACAGAGAATTACTAGTAGTATGTCTATATCCTTTGGTTTGCAAAGGTTTTCCTTTGTGAACTTTCCCATCTAGTTAAATCTCTTTGGTTAGAGTTAATCATTTACAAAAGAGTCACCTGGTCATTGGGTTCGATCATCATTTACACAATCATGATTTGAAACTATGTAATGGGTTCTGTAACTCATAATTCATTCTATGTGCATGCAATGAGTTAATTTCCCTCTGTGGGGATTCGTAAATGTGGCCTATGTGATTATAGATAACAATTTTAAATTATTTGTAGGAAAAGTAGAATTACTCTCTATGTAATTTATACTACATTGTGTAAATTGTAACTGATGCTCTGTCTATGCAAAAGCATTTTTTACCCTCTATGGGGATTCACAATTGTGCTATGTTTATTTACTTTATCACTGTATAATTCATAACTTATGCTCTATGTATACAAAGATATTATTCCCAGTTACATTAAATTAATGACGGGGCCCTATTTTTCTTTGTGAGGGTACCCATCAATTGTTTTTAGGTCCACTCCTCCCCCTTTGGATCATGGACATATTGTCACACAAACACCAGTGGTGAACTCGTTCTTTGCCCAACTCAAGCTAAGTATTGTCTCGTCTTGTCTTTATTATTTGATTTCCATTAAATACTTAGCATAGTTTACTAAACCTATCACTTGTTCTCTTTTTTGCAGGTTAAACAAGGAGGGAAGCAGATCAAGGATAACCTCTTGCTCAAAATGTATTCGAGTTCTGATCTAGGCGTACATACTTATCAAATATTCTTAAATTCTATCTACAAGTGGTAATGGAGTCCTTGGCCTATTGTCACTGTAATATTTGAACTATGATCCTTTGAATACATAGGTTGTTTTGTAATTATTTTTGAACAAGGTTCATTGAATGTAACAACTACTTTTCCATACATTTGTAGACTATTGAAGCACCTATTTATGTTGTTATAAATATACAGAACATGTAGATATACATGTGGATTGTTATTCGTTCTATATATTCTTTATGGTACTTGTATAGATTTGAAATACAAATTCCATACATATATAATTCAATGATTAATGGGAATATAGTCATTCCTTTATGCATGCACACATATATGTCTATACAACCACTTATATATATATATTAATAACCAATAGAAAAATACAACCATTTATATTATTTTCTTTTGCATGAACATATACATATATATCTACAATTGCTCATAGATATATAACCATATTTAATGGTTTACAAGAACATACGATAGTTATATCATTTATGTATGAATACCTATATGTGTACATACATTCATTTATATATATGTATAAACCTATTTCATGATTAATAGAACATACAATAGTTCTACTATTTCTGCCAAGTGAGTGCATATATATGTATATACCATCATCACATAAACCATCACATTCCTAACAAATAATAATCAAGCAGAATATTGACAAGGAATGTAAGTAAAGGTACATATCTGAAAAACCTGATGCTTTGACACAAATGGAACAATCACATTCCACCCAACCTTAGAAAAAAACAAATAGCTTTACTTGCCCTGTTCACCACCTAGCCTAACCATGAGTCCATAAGGGAAAAATGAAATGATTCTCCTTAGATACAGTCACCTTCCACATATCATAAATTCCCTTGCCTCACACTAACAATGTTCATAACAACAAGTAGTTTCCTTTCTCCAACATATTAAAAACAACGTCCTGCCTCCTCCATATGTTGTTTTTATATGCATGTTCTGCCTAGGTCTTTCATTCCCTCCTTGGTAAATTTGTATCTTTACAAATCCCTCATTTTTAGGGGCTGCTAGTGGTAAAATCCCACATTTTCCACTTGTAAAAATCAGCCTTGAGGTAACTCAAATCGGTTCCCCAGTCATGGAGTAATGGTCAACTATTTTTAACCTCGTTGTTCCATTTGTCTTCCAACATTTAATTTATTAAAAGTTTGTCTTTCACATGTATCACAATCAAAGGATTTAGTTGGGAAAGTCAAATCTTTTACCAACATTCATAAATAGTTAATTACAATAATAAAATTCCAAATTCAGATTTTCCATAAATAGAAAAAAATTTACAAATATGGATTTTCCAAAAACAAAAATTTATTCCCAAGTACACATAGAATTTAATATTCTAATATTTTGGGGGATATTACATCCTCTCCCCTTTAAGTACAACACTGTACTCACTATTCATTCCTCTCTCGAAATAGGGTTGGATAAGATTTCTGCAAATATTCCTCCAATTCCTAGGTGGCCTCCTCAGGGCTAAACCGTTTCCATTACACTTTTACCTGGGCGATGGCTTTTTTTGTAGTACTATTTCTTTCCTGTCCAGAATGCACAGAGATTTCTCTTGGAACTCTTTTTCTGGTTGCACCTGCACGATGTTCCAATCAATGATGTGAGTAGGATCATGAATATACTTTTTCAATCAGGAAACATGAAAAACATTATGAACTTTTATGTTTGTAGAAAGTGCAAGTTGATATGCCACGAGTCCAATTCGAGCTAAAATATCGAAGGGGCCACAAAACCTAGGCGCCAGCTTTGAATAATTTCCTAGCTTTAGAGAGATTCTCCTTACTTCGAATTTTAGATATACATGGTCCCCAATTTGAAATTCCTGGTGTCTCCTTTTTAAATCTGCGTAGCTTTTCTTTTTGTCTTGGGCCTCTTTTAAATTTTGTTGTACCCTTTTTACTGTTTTCTCCATTTCTTGGAGCATTTATGGTCCCATCATAAGTATGTCAACTAGATTTTCCCAGCTAATCGGAGTTGTGCATTTACTTCCGTATAATGCTTGGAAGGGACTCATCCTCATTGATGTCTAATACCCATTATTGTAAGAAAATTCAACTAAGTGTAGGTACTCCTCTGATTTAGTTGGTTTTGTTCTTACTTACATTCATAACATGTCTTCCACAATCTAATTCGTTTCTTCAGTTTTCCCATCTGTTTGTGGATGGTAGCTTGTGCTGAAATTCAGGTTAGTATCCAATCCTGGAAACAATTCCTTCCAAAATGTTGACATAAATTTAACATCTCTATCCGATATCACCATTTTAGGAATTCCATGCAATCTAAATATTTCTTTCATAAATATTTCAGTGATATTAATTGCTTTATAAGTAGATTTCACACGTATAAAATGTGAAGATTTGTTAAGTTTATCAATCACTACCATAATCGAGTCATTTTTCTTTTCAGTCTTAGGCAAACCTATGATGAAGTCCAACGAGATAATCTCCCACTTTCATTATAGTATAGGTAGAGGTTGTAGCAGGTCAGATGGATGTTGATGTTCAACCTTTAAATATTGACAATCTAATCATTTATTTAAGTATTCAACTGTTTCACTTTCCATGTTAGGCCAATAAAACAATTTTCTTAAGGCTGTTATCATTTTCCGATATCCTAGATGATCAAAATATGGCCTTTTTTGCAATTCATCAAGAATTGTTGACTTTAAATCAGTAGAATTAGGTATGTACATCATATTTTTGAACCTTAGCAGTCCATTTTTATCTAAACTTAGATATGTTTTTTCTAGTTTTTATGCATTTCCTTATAAGATTGTTGTTGTTTTGATGTATTTTTTGTCATTATTGCTTGCATATTTTATTCTTTGTTCGATGTCGTTTTCTTCTTTTCTAACACGTATTTAAAAAATTCCATTAGTCCTTCAACTTAGAGAGTCTGCAAATTTGTTTTCTTTTCCTTTGATGTGTCTAACTTCAAAATCAAATTTACTCAAAAAGGCTAGCCACCTCGCTTGTCTTGCATTGAGTTCTGGTTGAATAAATAAAAACTTCACACCACTATTGTCAGTTAGTAGCAGAAACTTTCTCCCCATTAAATAATGTCGCCACATCTTCAACGCATGAATTAGAACTGCTAATTCCAAATCATGTGTAACATAGTTCCATTCATGTTATTTTAGTTTACGTGATTCATAGCAGATGGTGTGTCCATATTATGTTAGGACACCTACCAAGCCTTCTTTGCTTGCATCCACTCAAACTGTAAAGTCTTTATCAGGATCCACTACCCTTAGAATAGGTGATGTAGTTAACAGTTCCTTTAGCTTATTAAAGCTATCCTGACACTTTTGTGACCAAGTAAACCTTATTCCCTTTTTCTGTAGATATGTAATTGGATATGTTATCTTTGAAAATCCTTCGATAAATATGTGATAATAACCGATAATTCCCATAAATGATTTGATGTCAACTACATCCTTAGGGATAGGCCATTCCATAATTTATTTTATCTTCTCTGGATCCACTACAATACCCTCTGTTGTTCCAGAGTCTATACTTAAGGCTTGGAAGTACAGTGTCTAGGCATCTAAAAGTGAGTAAGGGGTAAAAAAGGAAGAAATGTCATCCTTCGGCAAGGGAAGCTAGGGATGATTTCTGGGTTGGGGTTGCCTAGATTCCAACTGTTCCTAGATGTTTATATCCCTTTCAATCGCTACCCATGAACGTTCGAGTTCAACCCAAGTAGTGGTTGTTTTAAGAATAGTATCAAAAATATTTAAGGCAATATGTGTTTGATCAGATATTTCAGGTTCGATATTAGGTTGTCTTGTTACAGGGACAGTCATAGAGGAACAAAATGATAAGAAAATCTCAGAGGAATTTTAGGTGTTGTCTCAATTTCGGTCGTATAAAGGAGACTTTATAGTTCTAGAAGTGAAAATAGGGTGCAAACCAAGAGCCCTTTCCCATAACTAAGTTACATTTTAATAGAGATGTATGAGGTGGGAGAAAAAATTAAGTTGTCTATCATGTAAGGCTCCTATCAAGGGAGAATCTCACTTATAAACAGAAGAAGAAAAACGTAAAGAAATAACCCAATGAAGCATAAAATATATATAGAAATCTAAAGTGTTGAATGGTCTTATACTTGCTTATAGCTGGTACAGAGGAAAAATAGTAAACAATATAGAAAACTAGAATTCATTCACTATAGTAGAGGTTGTACTAAATTATAGTGAAGCATTCATCAGATACATATACGAAATGAAATGAAATATGAGATATAAATAAACAAACTCATAACACAATCATGAAGGAATTGAGAATCTTCAGATTTTCTTTATATTGACTCTCAAGATAGAAAATCTCTATTACAATCGACCCAAAAAGGTCCAGCCTCTAAAACCTAAGATTGTGATAATTAGCTTTGGTAAAATAAAAATGTAACCAGGATTAAGTGTTTAATTAATCATGTTTAAAAAAAAAAAGAATATCATGGTTATTTATATCGTGACTTCGTGACTTGGACCTTCGAAGGTATAGCTTCTGGGAGGTTCGTATGTCGAGTTGCAAAATCGCGAGATCGCAACTTTGTGACTCGGAGCTTCGAAGGTATAGATTCCGGGAGGTTGGTATGTCGAGTTGTGAAATCACAAGATCGCGATGATATGATTTAATTAAATTTGGGGGATAAAACTGGATTAAGTGTTTAATTAATTAGGTTTCTATATTTATCACGACTTCGCGATTCAGGGCTTTGACAGTGTAGATTTTGAGGGAAAACATGCTGAGTTGCAAATTTCGGACTAAGTTTAACCAAGGCTGAACTTTTTACCTTTAACACTAACCTGGGTTACTTAAAACAAGAGTCTCGTGGTTTCGGCTATCGGGATTATGACGGTAAGACTTTGGAGTTATTAAACGTCTAGACAGGAAATCCCGATGACGCTTAACCGTAGTTTAGAAAATCTTTACTCTCGCTACTGACCTGGGTAAAACTTTAAGGTTATTTCGCCATTTCGCTCTTTGGGACTTGTGAACTATGTGATCTATAACACTCGACATATGAAATCCCGAGGTATGAAAGGGAAAAAATCATTTGAACGAAAATTATAACTCTCCTTGAGAGTATGATAATCGTCACCGCTCGCGTGATGAGACTTCCGAGATTTTGGAAAAAATAAAGGAAAATATGAAAACCAACTTTCGATTTCGAGCATTAAGAAATAAAATTCAAAACGGGATAAAAAAACAAAGGCGGCTCCAACATAGGCTCTAGCTAGGGATCTCATTTTCCTGTAAGACGGGGAAGAATAGTAGAGAACGTGTCAATATTGGGTAAATGGAGTCAATGGCTTTAATCCTACAAAAAAGTTCCTTAGAAAAGGATAGCGAAGGGGAAAGGGATTTCGTTTTTTACCTTCGAAAAGCTTTTCAAAACTCAGATGCTTTTTAAACTTAGTTGTAGTCCCTTTCATGACTTTCTCCTTCCCATTATGGAATTCAGGTCTGCCTTGAGACAATCAAAACATTCATAGGAGAACCAACAGATCTCGTGGCTATCGGCTTGCATCAAAAGAAGAAAATTATATGTTTTTAATCAGAAAGCCCTGCCTGAACTTGGGATGTAGACCAGGTTTTAAAAAGAATTGGTTACCAGAGTAGAGTGATATTCATGTATAACATCCTTCCAGATATCTTAGATATTTCTTCACTACTAGCGAGCCTATTCAGTACCCCAGTGAAGTTATCTGGTCCTTTTTATTGAATTTACTTTCACCACTTCAGAATATATTTGTGCATTTAAATGCTGAGATGAGGGCAATCATTTCTGAATTTCCTTTCATCGTATCTTGGACTAGATGGGGGCAATCACTTATGAATTTCCTTTCACCACCTGTCTTATAATTTTCTTTTTTAGAGCATGAAGATGGGGGCAATCAGTTTGTATCATGGCTGATATCTGTGTAATATTTTGCATTATAGGTCTGTCAAATTACTTTGATTACTCAGTACCAACCTTCCCTTAACTTTCACAACACCTTCGTTCATAGGGAGAAAGGGAAAAATAACTTTTTTGGGGTGTTCTATTTGAGCAAGCCTCAATCCTCTGAAACTGTTGAAAAACCTAGGAAAGTTAGGATCACTTTAAGCGTCACTTTGTTTAGCAAGGGACCGAGGCGTTGTGAAGACCTGCTTTCTTTCCACCATTTTCTTTGAAGCTCTTGAGGTTGAAATGTAATCTCTTCTCCCTACGTATGAAAAAATGGAAAGATGCTGACTTTTTAAAGGGTAAACCTGAAAACAGAAAAGGGTGACAGATAGAGATTTATGGACTGAAAAACAGAGGTCAAAAAATCAAAACTGACTCTTGAAAATCTTTTTCAAGGGCGCTTTACTTTGACTGGTAGCTTTAATTTGAGTGGCTTGTTTGTTTTGTCTCATTCTTTCATAAACTATTAACCATGGAAATGTTATGTTATTTATTAGTTCAGACGATGTTGTTGTCTGAATGAGGTTATCTCGGGTTTCTTTGATAGCCCTTCAGAACAAGTCTTTTAGGAAATCTTACCTTTACCTTCCTGCAAAAAATATAAAAATCTTTGGTATCACCTGTTTAAGCAAATTTATTTCTGACACCCAACTTTCTATTTACTTCTCATGCTTGTTTTGTTTGCAACTGGAATCCTATAAAAGGAAAATATGAAGGTTATTGAGGCTATCTGAATGGTGTCGAAAATTCATGAAAGAAAAGAAAATCAGAATAACAATGCGTAAATGAAAAATATATATATATGTAAAAAATATTCTATATATAAATATACACATCATCTTTTTTTTTTGGGGGGGGGGCGACTATTTATGCCATATAATGCTTCAAATAACACCCCTTGATAGGGCCATTGAGGATTTCACCATCTAGATTTTCCAGTAGGAAAGAATTTTTTCCTTCGAGATCCGAGACTTTGAATGGCCCATAACAAAGGTGATCAAATTTACCATGTTTCGTTGTTTCTTCCCTCCTTGCATCCCACCTTAATACTAAATCACCTGGGAGGAAATATCTGTCCTTTGCCCTATGGTGTAATAATGCCTTCATGTTGTCCTGCTACTTCTGCATCCTTTCATCTACTTCGACCCTGTGCTGTTGAACCTCGATTAGCTGGTTTATCCTCCTGGTGACATGATTAGGTTCTTCTTTCTGATCTTTCCACAATTTCATCACGAGGAGTGCTAAATTTATAGGTAACATCGCATCTATCCCATATACCATCTGAAAAGGAGACATGTCGATAGAATTTTTAGTGCCTATGCGATTCGCCCACAAAGCGTACTTTAAATGTACATGCCAATACTTTTTGTTTTTATCCAACACTTTCTTAATTATATTGATCAAGCTCTTATTAGACGACTCGGCCAGTCCATTTCCTTGGGGGTAGTATGCTGTAGAATGGCCAAGAATGATATTATATTTTTGGCAGAAGCTGATCATAGCCATAGATTTGAAAGCCTCTGCATTATCCGTGACTATCTTTCGGGGGTAGCCAAATCTTGACAAGATATTGTCTTCTAAGAAATCTATTACCACCGAGTCAGTTGCCCTTTTGTTTGGAATAGGTTCCACCCATTTAGTAAAGTAGTTTGTGGCAATTAAGATCCACTTGTGTTGGGCACTAGAATGTGGATTAATCTCTCCTATAAAATCTATCCCCCATTGTTGAAAAGGGGCTTTAGTTTTGACCGAAACTAAAGGTAGCGCTAGGAGTTTCTGTTTTCCTGCAAATAGCTGACAAGGGTTACAGGCTCGGACCTTGGCGTTAACATCTGAAAAGAGTTTTGGTCAGTAATACCAAGCCCTCATAATTTTGTAAGTTGTGGCCCTCTAGGCATGATGTCCTCCACACACTCCTTCGTGAAATTCACTTATAAACCTTTCTGTTTCCGATTCGACTAAGCAGATTAACAAGAAATTGAGTGGGTCTTTCCAGTATAGTTGATTTTTGGTAATACAATACTTAACCACATGAAGATTTAAAGTTCTGGATTTTGATGGCGATAGTTCACTCATGCATTTTAGAGTCAGAGGTAGGATACTATGTTTCTATACCATTCTAATGATACAAACTTCTGCTCAATCTTAATTGCACTTGTTGGTTCATCAAGCTCGTTTATG
>SNQJ01S0041202.1:99086-113706 GCA_010110895.2 Picea sitchensis
TAGTTGGGACTTCCGAATCCTTCTTTTCCAACTTATTTGTCTAGACCGCTTTATTACTCATGATCTTGGTTGAATGTGTAATTGCATTAGCTATTTCAGTTCCTTGTGTTTGGGTCTCAACTTTTCCCACTTCGGGTTCTTGTGTGTTTACTACTTTCACTTTGTTGTTAGGTAAGAGGGTTTCTTCCAGAGTAGGCTCATAAGTTTGACCTCTTGGGAGAATTTTCTTAGGTTGAGTAGTTGAAATGGGCTTACTCTTAGATCTCAAGTTGTACTTATGTTGGACCTCAGCCATTATCATATCGGTTTCTTCTTAATAGCTACACAGGTCAGTATGATCTCTTTCTTCACCCTTAATAGATTATTGTTGAGTGTTTAAATATTTTTTGTAATCCTCTCTAGTTAGATAAGGTTGTGTGTAGTCATCACCCAAGTTCGTGACATCCTCATCTGAATCTATGAAATCTTGGAGATCATTCGCTCCTATAAAATTTTCGTTCTTTAGGGGAGTTTGTATTTTCTAATCTTCATTTTTTATCTGTCTTTACCGGTTTGGGGGATTGGGATTCCTCTTGAAATCCTTTTTGGCGAAAGAATCGGCTTTAGCTTGTTCTAGCTCCATTCTAGATATCTTATTAGATAGTTCCTTAATTACCCTGTCCATATCGTCTACTTTTTCATCTGTGTATCTATTAGACCCTGACGGCCCTACTTGTTCTCTAAAGCGTCTAATTTCTCGGTTTCTCGTTTCTACTTTATCTTTTAACTTACCAGAAGCCATCATATTTGACTCAATCTCTACAACGTCATCTTACATTTGGTTTATAGTAGCTACCCTTCTTTCTCATAAAATAAGTGAAAAATATGGTTCGAAAGCCCCCACGAAAGTTACTTTGGCTGCGGGTTGGGATGGTCTAACCTCAGCTGGGATTTTGTTATACAGCTTGTTGAATTTTTGAATAAAATCCATAACTGTTCTGAATTCTTTTTTCTTAAAGACCCAAACTCAGTTAAATAATATAGGTGGTCCTTTCTTTCACCCCATTGTCTAAGGAAAGAATCTTCCAAGGCATCATAGGACAAGATAGATCCTGTAGGTAGACTCTGAAACCAAGTTCGGACCTGACCTTCGAAGGTTTGGACAAGAATCCTCGAATACACGTATTCATGTTCAAGACCTAGGGTGTCTGCAAATTGATCAAAGAAATTTATGTGTTCAGTTGTGGTCAGATCTACTTCCCCAGTGAATTTTGGCAAATTTTTTATATAATTTTTGGGAAGGTCATGCAGAGGAACAGGTAATACCAAGGGAGCATATCTTACTGCCACTTTTGAAAACACTCTGGGAGGAGGGGTAGGCCCTTGGCCTCCATCTCCTCCCCCGGGATCACCTCCACCTCCTCCTTCGACAACCCCTCCACCTCCTCCTCTGGCGACTACCATCGTTATTAGTGGAAAGTTGTAAAGGGGGTTTTGGAAGATGAAAGGTGAATCTTTACTTTCTTCGCGGGGTGAAAAATCTAAGGATGACTGGTAAGGGATGTGAGGGCTTAGCTCTTTAGACTTGCAAGAGATGTAGTCAGGGAAACCAATGGGTGTGGAAGCTGGATGTGTGAGATATTCTTCGAGACCGTGTGAGTTCACAAAATTTAACTGAAGAGTCGACGATATATCAGCAGTAGATAAATTTTCTATAGGACTTTTTCCTTTATGTTCTACAGGGGTTATCGGATGGCTTTCTATTCTAACTTTGTAGCAGTTTGACATTAGATCCTTAGTGTCAAAGAGAGGGCTTCATGAAGTTGAAGGTTCAGAAGAACTCTTGGTCTTCAGTTGTGGGTATTTAGGCTCATAGATTGCAGGGGTCAGCTTAAGAGAGCCTCTCGCCTTTAAAATCTTCTTAGGATTGGTAACGGGTGTGGTCTGTTTACCATCTGGGTTTTTCTTGGTATTCCTTCATCCGGATGCCAGCTTGTTAATCGTGGAGTCACCAAGTGAAATATTGGAAATCCTTTAAAAAGTGTGCACTCTTTGTTCACTATCAAAGGGTGGCACTTTCAACGAAATTTTTTTTTTTTCCCAGGGAAAAGATTTCGTAACTTCAGTCCCCAGCAACAACGCCAAAAATATGTTATTCCAGAGTCTGTACTTAAGGCTTGGAAGTACAGTGCCTAGGCATCTGAAAGTGAGTAAGGGATAAAAAAGGAAGAAATGTCAACATTCGGCAAGGGAAGCTAGGGATGATTTCTGGGTTGGGGTTGCCTAGCTTCCAACTGTTCCTGGATGTTTATATCCCTTTCAATCACCGCCCATGAATGTTCGAGTTCAACCTGGGTAGTGGTTTTTTTAAGAATCATATCAAAAATATTTAAGGCAATATATGTTTGATCAGATAGTCCGGGTTCGATATTAGGCTTTCTTGTTACAGGAACAGTCATAGAGGAACAAAATGATAAGAAAATCTCAGAGGAATTTTAGGTGCTATCTCAATTTCGGTCGTATAAAGGAGAGTTTACAGTTCCATAAGTGAAAATAGGGTGCAAACCAAAGGCCCTTTCCCTTAACTGAGTTATATTTTAATAGAGATGTATGAGGTGGGATAAAACATTAAACTGTCTATCATGTAAGGCTCCTATCAAGGGAGAATCTCACTTATAAACAGAAGAAGAAAAAGGTAAAGAAATAACCCAATGAAGCATAAAATATATATAGAAATCTAAAGTGTTGACTGGTCTTATACCTGCTGATAGCTGGTACAGAGGAAAAATAGTAAACAATATAGAAAACTAGAATTCATTCACTATAGTAGAGGTTGTACTAAATTATAGTGAAGCATTCGTCAGATACATATACGAAATGAAATGAAATATGAGATACAAGGAAACAAACTCATAACACAGTCATGACGGAATTGAGAATCTTTGGATTTTCTTTATATTAACTCTCAAGATAGAAGATCTCTATTACAATTGACCCAAAAAGGTCCAGACTCTAAAACCCGAGATTGCGATAATTAGCTTTGGTAAAATAAAAATGTAACCAGGATTAAGTGTTTAATTAATCATGTTTAAAAAAAAAAAAGAATATCGTGGTTATTTATATCACGACTTTGCGACTCGGAGCTTCGAAAGTATAGCTTCCGGGAGGTTCATATGTTGAGTTGCGAAATCACGAGATCGTGACTTCGCGACTCGAAGCTTCGAAGGTATAGCTTTCGGGAGGTTGGTATGCCGAGTTGCGAAATCGTGATATCGCGATGATATGATTTAATTAAATTTGGGGGATAAAACCAGATTAAGTGTTTAATTAATTACGTTTCTATCTTTATCGTGACTTCATGACTCAGGGCTTTGACGGTGTAGATTTTGAGGGAAAACATGCCGAGTTGCAAATTTCCAACCGAGTTTAACCAAGGATAAACTTTTTACCTTTAACACTAACCTGGGTTACTTAAAACAAGAGTCTCGCGATTTCGGATATTGGGATTACAATGGTAAGACTTTGGAGTTATTAAACACTGAGACACGAAATCTCGATGATGCTTAACCATAGTTTAAAAAATCTTTACTCTTGCTACTGACTTGGGTAAAACTTTAAGGTTATTTCGCCATTTCGCTCTTCGGGACTTGTGAACTATGTGATCTATAACACCCGACATACGAAATCCTGAGGTATGAAAGGGGAAAAATCATTTGAACGAAAAGTATAAATCGCCTCGAGAGTATGATAACCGTCGCCGCTCACATGATGAGACTTCCGAGATTTTGAAAAAAATAAAGGAAAATATGAAAACCAACTTTCGATTTCGAGCATTAAGAAATAAAATTCAAAAGGGGCTAAAAAAACAAAGGCGGCTCCAACACCCTCTTCGAATATCATGTGTCCTAGGTACTGTATCCTTATTTGGTAGAAGTCACATTTGTCAAACTTTGCATACAACTTGTGTTTCCTTAAGTGATATAGTGGGAAAACCCCTCTACGGACTACACCAAGGTTCTAAAGTGCAGGCAGTGCTAATCGTCTAATGTCTCCTACTTTTTATCAACTATCTTGACATTACCCCACAATCATACATAAAAGACAAAGTATAGGGATCTAGTAGGAATACCTTAAACTATGCATCCAATGTCGATCCCTTTGCACTTAGTTGCTTCCCAACTGCAAGTATCCTCCCAAGGCTGATCTGCATTCACCGAAAGACAAACAAGAAACTACAAGAATGCATTTTATATATGGATTAGTGGGGTAGACATCATAGCCAAGAAATGTAAACAAATAATAAAGATTTAAGACATCATTTGGTGGGACAGAAAAAGTACTTATTTATATTAATCTCACAAAATTTGTTTACAACATGAGACTGACACTACTCCTCTAGCTCGGTCCTTGGATCCTCTTCACCATGGACCAACTGCTTCCACGTATTATTCTCCTCTTCAGTTCTCTCTAGGCAAATGGTAAGGATTTGCAAAGGAGGAAGAAGCAATTCTGGCTCCAACTCACAAGGTGGTTGCAAAATATTGGGGCAAAGGGGGAGTACTAAAATGGGCAGAGTTTCTATGCTCTCATGCTTCTCTTGGAATGGGTCCCCAACACCTTCTTTTATAGGAAAAAAGAGATAGTAACAATTGGGGTGATTGGATATGGGTAGTCAAATGGTTAGGTAATGGCCCTTAAACCCGTATCCCTTTGCAATTTTCATTTTATGCACTTTTTGTGAGTGTACTCATGTTGTAGTGGTGCAACAAGTGTGTGTACGTGGATAGTAGTTGTGCAGGGCGCGTACACCTTCAAAACAAGGGTTTTTAGAAGAGATGTTTAGTGATGGCTTGGCAAATATAGAAAGTAAGATGGCCTGATGCCAGGTATGCATGTCTGGTGAAATTTAGGGTTATAATAGATTCCCCCTAATGTGTGAGGTCAGAACAACATCTGATGGCTGAAACACATTACAAATATTCACCAATGTACAAAGTGAGTGAACCTAGGGACCAAAGTTCAGAAGGTACCATATGAAAAATAACAATTTATCTCACCAAGGTGGGCATACCCATGCTCGGGATGAAATAAAATCATGGATGCAAATCAAATACACTGCATATCCATGTCATATAACTATATAAAGTGTAGCCGCAAACAATACACAATGGATCTACATCTCAAAACCAAAAGATATACATGTATAGTATCCATCTTCAAGAAGCCAATGATGTCTGATGGCTAGAGATGAGGCCTTCAGAACTCGAGGAACAACTTCAAAATATTCAAAATTCAGGTAGGAGTGTAATATGAGTGTACGACTTCACTACCTAGAGGTCTTTGATAGTTCATCGGGAACAGACAAGAGGATGTCGATGATCAGGCAGAAAAATTTATTGATTTCAAACAAGGACTTGATTGGTCTTTCGGGGTGGTCGGGCATGAGAATAAGAGACAAACTGTAGAAGGGCTGACTCAAGCTTAGTAAAACTTCCCTTATATGAAAGAACAACAAAAGATGAGACTCTGGAGGCATGAAATTGACACAAGTTCATGATGCAGGAGGAAACGTGAACTCTCCAAATGTTTTGAAGGATAACCAAACAAAGGATGACACAACTCTATGTAGAGATAACAACTTCAGAAGATCATATTGAATCCTAGAGCTTGACAAACAAACAAAATGATGTGCTTTGTCCAAGGGCGACTCATTGTTTTTTCAACAAAAAGAAAATACTTTTCCCTTCCTCTTTTTTTGGTATATTTGATTTTTTTGTCTTTTTCAATAATTTTGGGAAGTTTGAAAAAGAATAAAAGAATGCTAAGTTACAAAGGGGGAACGAGTGTTGCAGACATACTATTTCCAAGCGTAAGGAACACATTGATGCTCAGAGAAAGGGGACATATGCAGGAAAAGGACACTTAGGATAAATCCTCCATGGGTCAAGGTGTCAAGACGCAGAGGCAAAGTGATACAAGGCTTGCGTATAAGGCATGCTTCGGATGGTTCAGTTGAGAGCAAAATGGAGCTGACATGAGGCCAAAGACGCGGGAATGAAAATGCGATTAATAAGACACAATGATAATGTCCTTTGATGTGATTTTAACGAGCCCAGAGAAGGTAAGATCGGTGGTTTTTCATTTTTATAATGTATGAAAAGACGTAAAAGAAGACTCCAATGGGGCACATTTTTCGAAGATAGTCTAGTCGACTCAAAAAAGGGGTAAAATAGCACCGAACAAAGGTCTATTAAAAAATCATTTTAACGACTGTGAGAAAGACAAGATCACTCAACCATATTTTCATATTTAAGGAGTCTAAAAAAGAGCTTAACTATGGAATCTGTAAGGGATGCTATTCTGGACCAATTTAACAAGTGTGAAGAAGCAAGGTTGCTCGACCATATTTTCAATTTTAGGGAGTTTGAAAAGAGATTAACTATGAACTCTGTGGGGGTTCCTTTTTTGTAAATTTAGTCTCTCGGGCCTGAAAAAGGGTTAAATCTATAGCTGAGAATACTATTCTAGAGAACCGGGGCTCCTAGAGTATACCTTAGTTCATACAAATGACCATTCGGACTAAAAAAGGGGTAAACTACCGCTGCAGATATGTGCCTTCAAATTTTAGTTTGGCCAGCGTGAAGGGAAACAAGATCACTTGAAAACCTTTTCATGTTTAGAGGGTATGAAAAGGGATTAAAATAAGACCTGTTGTTTTGGGGAGTCCCGAGGGTGAGGTCAAAAGAGATAATGAATCATGCAAGTGAGGCTCAAACGCGTAATCATGAACAACTAAAAATGACTCCTGAGCCTATAATCATTAAGGACGGAATGGACACCAAAACTGCAACCAGGATCTACCTAGGGCATCCATGTGAAGGTAGGCTCTACCACTAAATTACAAAATTTATAGAGAACGAGTGAAGGTTCCGTGTCGCAGTTCGGTGGGATTGATCTTATGGAAAAGTGAAAAAGACAACGGGGTGCAACAAGTGGAGGTGGAATCCTATCTTACATGCACAAAGTTGGAAAAATGATTTTTTACCAAAATACCTTTAAAAATGACCCAATTCTCAAAAAGTTTCCCAATACCCAAAACGACATGTCCATAAAACCAAAAAAGACAAAAACTAAAAAAGGTACAAGAACTATACATATGTACAAGAAGTCACCCAAGGTGACCCACCTATGAGTAATACTTCTTGAGGTAGAGCCCATTTCTAGGCTCTGCCAAAGCATTTCCCTCAAAGTCCACTAGAAAATAAGCACCCTTCTTTAGAACCTCCTTCACGATGAAAGGTCCAAACCACATGGGTTTGAACTTGCCTGCCCATAGGGGATACTTATCTTAGTCATAGACTAGGACAAGGTCACCTTCAGAGAAAATTTGAGGACAAACAGACTGATCATACTGACACTTGAATTTTTGTTTGTGAGCCTTGTTAGCCAAGGCTGCATCTCGACATTGCTCATCGAGTTGCTCAAGATATTCTCTTCAAGTGGTGAAGTGCCTGGAAATAACTGTACTTCCAAATTTAGAGATGGGATCTGGCACTCTATAGGAAATATTTCTTCCATCCCATAAATGAGATGAAAAGGTGAGAAACTGGTTGCGGTCTTAATAGATGTTCAATAGGCCCATAATGCCAAGTACAACATCAAATGCCAATTTGACTTGGTTGAATTGATCGTTCATTGTAGAATAGTCTTAAGGGATTTATTCATAGCTTCCACCTGACCATTCTCTTGTGGGTAGTAGGGTGATGAATGTTCTTGCCTCAACCCAAGATTTGACATTAACTCGAACATCATTTTATTTTGAAAGTGACTGCCATGGTCAATGACAATCTCTTTCGAGATGCTGAACCTTGCTATTATCTGGTTAAACAAAAATAGAGTTGATTTATCACCATCATCTTTAAACATTGGCATAGCCTTGACCCACTTTGTGAAGTAGTCTACTACCACGATGATATAATGGTGCCCCCTTGTTGAAGGGGGGTTTCATGTAGCATAATAAATCCACCACTTGGTGAAGGGAACAACTGTGATGATGGGAAACATGGGAGTGGGATGTTCCCTCATCCTTTGATAGAAGATCTGACACATGTGGCACTTCTTGACCGATTAAACACAATATTTTATTAATTTCGGCCAAAATTAACCGACTCGTAGAATCTTTTGGGCTACTTCCAACCTAGAAAAATGACCTCCACATGCTCTAGTGTGGAAATTGTTAAGAACAATTTTTGCTTCTTCATGAGTGAGACTATGGAGAAGGATGAAATCTACACCTCGACGATATAGAGTGTCCTCGAGTATGAGATAGTTCTTGTCCTGATGGCGTATACGGCGACGCTCATCACGAGAAGTAGAGGTGTGGCACTTCAAAGTCTGGAGATAGACTAGTATATCTCTATACTAGGGGTTTGAATATGTGATCAAAGACATGTCTCCTTTAATAGGCAACTCCTCGGGTATAACATCACCTAATTCGACCGGAAGTTCTAAGATGAGTTCTGCGAATACCAACGAATTTTTGGATTTTTCCGAAACAAATCCAAGTTGAATTCCTGGAGGACAACTATCCATCTGTAGATCTTTCTGTTGATTACACATCGTGTCAACATGTTTTGAAATAGATTCACAATGACAATGATGGTGGTCTTACAAAACAAGATGCAATGAAGGAACTATTGGACATCATGAACTACTGCCAACGTAAGTTTTTCAATGTGGGAATAATTGAGTTCCGGTCCAACCAAGCCCTGGCTCAGGTAATAAATCATGTATTCTGAGAGAAAATCATCCTCCTGAACCAAGACCATATCGATGGTCGACTCTGCAGTGGCCAAGTACAATAATAAATATTTATTATAATTGGGTGGCTGAAGCAGAGGGGTACATGTGAGGGCTCATTTCAACGCTTTAAAAGAGCATTGAGTGGCTTTGTCCCAATGAAAATGAATGTCTATCTTCAGTAAACACATGAAACCCTTTGTGATCTCGACATAGTTTGTGACGAAACACTGTAAAAAGTTCACTTTTCCTTGTAAACTCTGAAGCTGAGGGATTGTGCATGGGGGAGGCAATTGAACTATCACCTCAACCTTTATAGGATTGACCATGATCCCTATTGTCAAAACTATGAAACCAAGAATATGACCTGATGTTATGCAAAAACTGCATTTGTTTGGATTCAAATGAATCTGGTAGTAGCGACATCGTTTGAAGATAAGTCATAGGTGTGTGGGATTATCAACTCTCTTACGAGATCGTGATGCTAAATCATCAAGATAATCCTCGACTATGTGTCTGAGATCATGGAAATAAAAATACATGGCCCACTGAAAAGTAGCTCCAACATTTTTCATACCAAAAGGCATCTTTTGTTAAGCGAATATACCCCATAGACAAATGAAAGAAGTTTTTTGTTGGTCTTCGGGTTTGATCTGTATCTGATTTTATCTCGAAAAACCACCCATGAAAGAAAAGGCCTCACAACCTGCACATTCATCAAGCATGGGGAAATTATCCTTTCGAAAAGCCTTGTCAAATCATGAAATTCCATACATACGTGAATCGTACCCTATTTTTTGTTGACTAGCACGAGATTTGACACCCATTGAGTCAATTAGATGGGGTAGATAAAAAAATCCTTGAGTAGTTTCTCCACTTCATCCTTAATAGCTGCTTCTTTCTTAGGATTAACCGGATGAAGCTTCTGTCAGACTGGCTTGGCATCAGGATATGTCATGATTTCATGTTCAATGATTCTTGGTTCTATGCCTGGCATTTCCTCATAAGACCAAGAAAACACGTCGTGGAATTCTTTAAATAAATCCATGTAGATTCGAATCTCCTTGGGGGAGAAGTTTGGTTCGACGAAGATATTCTCCACGATGCCAGGGTTTCTGGAGATATCAATAGGTATCATTTTAGTGATGGTTTCCATATTTCCTTCAATGTAAACAACATACGTAGCCAAAGGATTTATAGGATAAGCCCTATCTCCAGTCATAGTTAGAGTGAATTCTCTTGCTTCAATTCTTCCTGACTCTGGGAGAAAATAAGATCTATGATGCAGATCATCCCAGGATCTATCTGAACTATTCATTGCCTCAATAATCACCTCATTTGAGGGAAATAATAGGTCTAAAGAATCAATATGGGCGAGGGAACCTTGAGCCCAAATAGGCTCTAGATATGGATCTAAATCCTATGCGAGAGTTAGATCGGGGTTAGCAGAAGCTTATTGGACTATACAGTATTCAAATTCTACCATAGACAAAGGCATGGACATTTCATGATGCCCTATCCCTTCCATTGTGGCTGATGGGGAAGGAAGAGTCCACAGATCGTTAAAGTAAGTCGTGCGAAACAAAGAGATATGAAATATTTCAGCCCTATGCTAGTTGGGGAGAGTCAATATGTAATGGAAATTATCGGTTGGAGGCAGGTAATCGAAAGTACCCATCAAAGGTGGGTACAAACTGACCCCTACATTGATGATGCAGGGCTGAGGGTTATCAATCATCGGGACCATGGAGACCCCCGATGAAGGGTCAGGACGGGAGAAGGATAACTGATCATTGGACACGATCTGGCCCCTGTGTTGAAACAACGAGACCCAGAAAACTGTCGTGACCACTACATGCATAACATAGGTCCAACTCCTTCCTAACAATAGATTATAGTTGAGAGACGCATCGACCACTTCAACCTTGACACACACTATATTCCTCCCTAGTTACACGGGGAAAGAGGGGATGATTCCATGTGGTCCGAACGAATGACTGTCGAAAGAGGTAAAAAGAGTAGGTGACACTGATAAAATGGGCTGGCCGATGGCCTTCCAACATGCCAAATAAATCATGAATGTTGAGGCGCCATCATCAACCACCGTGCAGAAAATGTTACAGATAAAAGTTTTCGTGGTGTAAGCCACTACTATCTAAAACGCTATGTGGTAAGGAAGATGAGGTTTTAAGTCAGTCATATCAAGCATGATCGTTCCTGGATTACAAGTCTCAGCATATCCTAAGGAAGCTAACATAACCTTTCTCTAGGAAGGGCAGCTCTGGAGGACATCTAAAGAAGACATTGCCCAAGGGAAAGAGTCGAGCTCAATGTACCATTTCGCAGTACTCCCTATGAGAGTGCGTTGAAACAAACAAAACTAAACAGAGTGGTATCACAAAGAGTTGGACGAGCACCTTAAATGGAAGGTAGTCACTTGATCACCTGGATCTTCGTTAGGCTTAGCTTCGAACTTGGGAATGTCTGAAGGCAACTTGGTTGGCATAGGAGGCCAACACAGATCATGACAGATGGGGTCGTTTAATAACCTTGTCAAGTCTGGCAAGTGTAGAGTTGCTAGAAATGGTAATTTGGATTGTTGATTATAACTAGGGAAAAGGAGCTTGTAGTTTGGCTGGAACCAGGTTGCCAAGAAAAGTTAGGTTGTTGGCAAGGGTTCTGGTAATAACCATGGACTTGACCAACGTATGGATTTTACGCTTTTTGAGATGTCATCGACTGATTCCCATAAAGGATGTAAAAGGTTGGGCTTGCGTAACATTCCAAGGATTTTGGGGAGGGTTTCCCCCTGCTAATCTGGCAGGCATAGGTCATGAGCCTTGCCCAGGGTTCCATTGGCTATGGAAGGGGTTTCCCCCAGTCGACATCCCTGACAAGGGAACTAATACCTGACATGGATTCCAAAGTTCTTATGAGGTAGGAGTTCCTAAGTTTTCCCCCTATGTAGGAATAATACCTTACATAGGATTTGGTTGTCCATAACCGGGGTTGCTCCTGGACAAGACAGAAGATAACCAGAAAGAATTGTTACCAAATGCACTGAACAAAGAGAATGGTGTCGAAACTACCGGCATGATATAAGAAGGAAGTCCTTGACTACCTTCTCCAAGAGAACTAAAGTTTACATTTGGTCGGGCAGAGTGTTGGTGAGAACCATCAAGCGAAGGGGGCGAAGGAGGTATATGACCCCCTCCATAAGGGAAAGTGTTATAGGGAGCTAAAGTTCCCCCCATGGATCCTTGTAGAGGATTGTTTGAGCTCCCTTCCCCTATACCTAAAGTATTTAGAGTGGAGTAGGAAAGGACAGAGTTTGTATCAAATCCAAGCATCCCATATGAGAACGGAGGACTTGTCACACTCTGGGTGAAAGGAGCAGTGATCGCCACCATAGATGGAATCAGACCATTTCCATAGGTAGAGGTGGTCTAGACCATGGTGGTCCAGACTGACAACGATTGGTTAGGAGGTGAAAAACCCCTTGTAGTGACAATCATGGAGGGAATATGAGGATTCCCTAAAGCATTAACATCATTTGTCTCCATCGTTTCTTCTGACACTACCTGACACTCGTAAGGTTTAACCTCTACGACGATGGGCATCGATAGATCGGTGATCAGAGGAGATGGGCCAAACTCATTTTCCTGTGGCCCGATCACATAAAAAAGACCCTTTTTGGTGTAGTCTTCACTGTAGCAGTGGCGAGGTTGGCTCCAGATTAACCGACAGTAGGCCAAGAAGCTTTCGCGACCAATGGAGCTCCCGATCCTCCATGGTGTGAGAAGATCAATGAGACACTATGGATTTATATTAACTTTTAAATACCAACACACACTAGAAAAATCTCGTATGAGACAAGACAAGAAGATCACTAGCCAGTTGGAAGAATAGTTACAACAACCAACACTAGAGAAACTTATTGGTGCAAGTGCAACTCGAATATGGAAGCACCCTCTAGGTATATTGTACAAAGTGTTGCCCAATGTCTTCCCTAGGTAGCATGGTATACCCCCTCAATCACTTATGTAAGTCATTAAGATAAAGGAAAGCAGGTTTCTAGCACGCGAACAGTCACTGGGCGGGTACAATCAATAGTCGAGTGGACCGCAATGACCAGGGTATCAAGCCTGAAACCTATCAAGGGTATCAAAAGCAAGTGTTCTGGAAGATGGCTGAGGACCTTGAATAGATTTGAGACCCATGAAGTTCCATGGAAAATGAGATCAATGGAATCCCAAGATAAGCCCTCTATATGTGTTCCCCATTATGATTGGTCTGAATTTGGAGGGGTTATCTCCGCTACCTTTCCTCACGTGACCTCATGTTTATCCCCTGTGTTAGAGGGGGGTCCCAGATAAATTTCACAGTTACTGGACTTTCAAGCACTCCCTAACATGTATTCTTATGCTTTTTTTTGTAGCCTTGAAGAGTTTCCTCTCCAATCCTAAATCAAGGCTCTAGCGTAGACTGCATTGATGGGCCCTACAAACACAAAGTCTAATAAGTTTTAATTAAGATTTAATTTTAGTGGTTGTCTTAAGTCAATCAAACTCTAGGGATTTCTACTAGAAAAATCTCATATGAGATAAGACAAGAAGATCACTAGCTAGTTTGAAGAACAATTACACCAGGCAACACTAGAGAAACTTACCGGTGCAAGTGCAACACAAATATGAAAGAACCCTCTGGGTATACTCAGAAAAGCATGGCCCGATTTCTGCCCTAGGTACCACAGTATACTCACATAGTCACCTGTGTAAGTCACTAATATAAAGGCAACTAGTTTTCCAGTGTGAGAACAATCACCAGGAGGGTACAGTCGACAGTCGGGTGGACCACAATGAGCAGGGTATCAAGATCGAAACCTGTCAAGGGTAAATAAAGCAAGTGTTCTGGAATATGACTGAAGACCTCAAATGGATTCGAGACCCATGAAGCTCCATGGAAAATTGGATCAACAGAATCCCAAGATAAGCCCTCTATATGTGTTCCCCACTACTCTTGGTCCGTCTTTGGAGGGGTTATCTCCACTACCTTTCCACACGTGACCTCATGTTTATCCCCTGTGTTAGAGGGGGGTCCCGGATAACTTTCATGGTTACAATACTTTGAAGCACTCCCTAGCACAAACTCTTATGTTTGTTTTTGTATCCTTGAAGAGTTTCCTCTCAAATCCTAAATCAAGGCTCTAGCCTAGACTGCATTGATGGACCCTACAAACACAAAGTCTAATAACTTTTAATTAAACGTTAATGTTAGTGGTTGTCTTAAGTGAAAGCAGTGATGTTCTTTTAAGAGGCGAAATAGAAGAGCATAAGATGATACTAAAAACAAACTACTCCTTCTTCACAAATAAAGATTTTCCAAACTAAAACTCTTTCACCAAACTTTTGGTAACTACTTTTCTTATATATTTAAAAAGAAAAACTTAAAACAAGATTTTGCTTGACTACGAGCTACTTAATCTCCTAAGAATTCAAGTAAATTGTTGATTAAGGTTGGTTGTCATTGATGTCAACCCTTGAAGAAAGACCCGTAGCACAAAGTTTTGGGTAATGGACCCAATAGTGCTTGATGTAAATATGACTCATTATTGTTTTGTCATGGTTGATAAGAAGTAAATATGGATGAACTCCAAAGTGGTTCCCTTATGGTGAAAGCCCTCATGGGAAGACGCTTTGTGGAGTAAGAGAACCCATGCTTAATTATGGAATAATGAGATGAAGGAAAGTGAATTTGTCAAGAAAAATATCCTATATGGATAGTTCTTGTCATGTCATTTCCGGTGGTATGTGGAACGTCACATAATTCCTCACGGTTAGAG
>SNQJ01S0041202.1:113716-123798 GCA_010110895.2 Picea sitchensis
CCTCTCAGTAATCCAACATAAATAACTTGAGAAAACTTTCTTTTTCCTTGGTAAATGAAGAAACTAACCTAAAATACTTTACCAAACAAAGAAATTAAATATTTGTTTTTAATGTTTTATGCTTCAAAAAAAGAAATTTGAATATGAATTCTTTTCGTTTCTTCTAAATAAAAAAATGGAAAAATGACGACAAGTCAAGACCAAGAAATGACTTCTGGCCCAATCACAGATCACATGGAGTTACTAACAACACCAAACAGGCAGATCAAAGCAAGCTCACAAACTTGTCTAAAACCCCTATTAAAGAAAACACAAGAAATCTTTTGATGAAAACAAAGCTATACTCAGGTCATACCTAGGATACAAACTGCTATAACAGAGACCAAGGATAGATCAAGAAAACCCCGGAGAAGTGTGACTTCTGACAGGGAAGAGGATGACTTGCTCTTCTTAAAAAAAAAAAAATTCTCAACACAGTCACACTACTGACACTTCAGTAGCCTGCATATGTATGCGGGCTAAAGGCAGGGCGTGTATGTACATGTGAAAGCCCACTATAGGCCACATACACCTCTACAATTTATCAAAAAAATGAAAGCCAATAGTCAAGAATAGGAAGGGAGTACTGGTATGGAAGACCAAAATCGTTTAAAGACATAGAAGCTTACAAAATCTCAAGAAACAGTAAATAAATTGATCCAAAAACACCCAAAATAAATATCTCCAAAAACCTTAGAGGTCTCCCTAGTACGTTCTCCAATTCTTCTATAGTGGGAAAACCCCTCTACAGACTACACCAGAGTTCTAAAGTGCAGGCAGAGCTAACCATCTAAAGTCTCCTACTTTTTATCAACTATCCTGACATTACCTCACAATCATACATAAAAGACAAAGTATAGGGATCCTATAGGCATACCTTAAACTCTACGTCTGGTGTTGATCCCTTTGCACTTAGTTTTTTCCTGACTGCAAGTATCCTCCCAAGGTTGACCTACATTCACCAAAAGAAAAAAAAGAAACTACAAGCATGCATTTTATATATGGATTAGTGGGTTAGACATCCTAACCAAGAAATCTAAACAAATCATAAAGATTTAAGACATCATTTGGCGGGATGGAAAAAGTACTTCTTTATATTAATCTCACAAAAGTCGTTTACAACATGAGACCGACACTGATCCTAGAACTCGGTCCTAGGAAACTCTTCACCATGTACCAACTGATTCTGCATATTCTTCTCCTCTTTATTTCTTTCTAGGGAAATGGTAAGGATTTGCAAAGGAGGAAGAAGGAATTCTGGATCAAACTCACAAGGCGGTTGCAGAATATTGGGACAAAGGGGGAATACTTAAACGGGTAGAGTTTCTATGCTCTCATGATTCTCTTGGATTGGAGCCCCAACACCTTCTTTTATAAGACAAAAGAGATAGTAACGATTGGGGTGACTGGCTATGGGTGGTCAAATGGTTAGGTAATGACCTAGAAACCCGTATCCCTTTGCAATTTTCATTTTTCGCACTTTTTGTGAGTGTACATGGGTTGTAGTGGTGCAGGAAGCATGTGTACATGGGAAGTAGTGGTGAAGCAAGCGTACAGCTTCAAAAAAATTGTTTTAGAAGAGTTGTTCAGTGATGGCTTGGCAAAGATAGTAAGTAAGATGGCCTGATGCCAGGTATGCATGTCTGGTGCAATTTAGGGTTATAACATTATGGTCCACAATACTATTTTCAGATGTTCTTCATGTTCTTCTTTCATTTTCGATTAAACTAAAATATCATCGATAAACACCAATACAAATTTATCCAAATATTGACTGAATATACTACTCATCAAACACATAAAAGTTGTTGGTGCATTAATAAGACCAAATAGACTTACGACAAACTCATAGTGTCTATATCATGTTCTAAATGTTGTTTTATTTATATCTTTGTCCTTTATTCTGACTTGGTGATAACCAGACCTTAAATCTAACTTAGAGAAGATCTTTTCTCCTCCCACTTGGTCAAACAAGTCATTAATTATGGGCAAAGGATACTTATTTTTAACTGTCATCTTGTTTAATTGTCAATAATCAATGCATAACCTCAAAGTATCATCTTTCTTTTTAATGAAAAGAACTGGTGTTCCCCAAGGTGAGACACTTGGTATTATATATTCTTTATCTAATAGTTCTTGCAGCTGAATTTTCAACTTTGTTATTTCAGGTAAACTCATTCTATAAGGTGCCTTAGATATCGGGACAAATCCAGGTAGTATATCGATAGAGAAATCTATCTCTCTTCTTGGAGGTAGTTCTGGTATTTCGTACACAAATACATCTCTAAACCCATGTAGGACTACAAAGTCTTCTAGTCTGGGTTTATTTTCCTTTTCTAATAGATTAGTTACTTGAACAACATAAACTTGGCGACCCTTATTCATACATTTCTTAAACTACATGGATGATATCTGCCTAACTGACACTAGTTTTCTGATCCCTTGTATTGTCCTAATTCTGTTATTTTCGTCTCTATAAGTAAGTGACTTTTCGTAAAAGTTCAAAATTACTTTATGTTTCTCTAACCAGTCCATTCCAATGATTATATCATAAGATCCCAAAGGTAAAATATTCATATTTAACTTTGTACTTTGGCCATCTATGTTGAGTTCACATTCATAAATGAAATCTATTACTTTTCTCTTAGTCCCTGTTGCTAACATTACTAACCGGGACTTCGCATGCTTTACTTTCTTGAGCTTGTTTAATTCAACTAAACCAGGGGTAACATAACTCAAACTAGCTACTGGGTCAATTGAAATAGAAATGCGGTTATCATGAATTTTACCTTCAACCTCCACGATAGTGGATTGATGATAAACTTGCCTGCCATCTACAACTGCATTAATTCTATGCACGCTTCTGACCATATCTCCTACTGTAGAAGCTTCTTGCAAGTTATGCACTATAGTTCTTGTTGTGAAAATTAAGAATGAATAGTTCCTCCTCAAGTGAGGTTATCCACAATCCCAACATTTTAATGGTTCTTTGGGACTGTCCCCAACTTTCCCGTCTCCAAGATTAACTTGTCTACCTCCCCCTTGAGCACTCAGGTTGTTGTAATGATAATCTTTCTTTTGGAAGTTCTTTGCCATATTCTAGAAATGGGCTGGTTGGAAGCCTTTCTTTCACTGATTCATTCTGTCCTATTTCTTGCCCTTCCATGCCTTGGGAATTTCAGACCTCTGTTTGTACTAATCATAACACATTTAGGCCTTTCTAAATACTTCACTTAAAGTCTTGGTATTTTCAAATTCAATTATGTCATTGTATCACTATGGTAGACAACTTAAGAATCGTTGTATCTTTACTTTGTCTTCCTTGATGTATGGTACAAATCTCAATAGTTCAAGAAATTTGTTTATCAGATTGCCCATGGTCATTTGTCTGAGTCTTAGCTCGTAAAATTCCTTAGTCTTTCTTTCGTAATAGATTTCTGATAAATATTGCTTCTTGAAATATTTCTTGAAATCTGACCATTCCATCTATTTCTCTTTCAATCCCTTGGCCAATTTCAGGTCTTGCCACCCGATACTTGCTTTTCCCTTCAGGTTATAAATGGTCATTCTGACTTTCATGTTACTATAGTAATTGTAGATCTGGAAGTGTTTATTTATATTTAGTAGCCATGCTTTCGCCTCTTCACTCGTCCTAGATTCTTCCTCAAAAGTGGATAGTTTTATTTTCTTGAACTCACCTTCCAGGTGATCTACTTGTTTTCTTTTTCTTCCTGTGGTTGTTTTGTTTCCTGCCATGTGTGCGTCTTCGAAAGATTTGTTCTTGTTTTTTGTTTCATGACCAGAATTTTCAGGGGATCTCTTGTTGACTTCTTCCTCCTTGTCATTGTCATTTGGGGTATTTTTTGTTACTATGTTGCGCAATAGTATTTAATTTATTTCTTGATGGTCTTCCTGTTCCTTTTTCATCTTTTCATTATCTTCTTTAAACACTTAATTCCATGATAAGGTTCTTCATTGTTTACAAAACCTAGGTGGTTGAAATTCCTTCGATGTTATGCCTAGGTTATTTAGGAAGTCCTTGATCAGGATTCTCTTCAATATTGATCTCTTATTCATTCTGTGTTGACATTATCACAACAGACCAACAATTTTTTTGTTTTTTAAAATAAACATCTTTATTAGTTTTCCTTTTAACAGAAAAAATAAAAATAAAACTTAAAATAATCTGGCCTTTCCCTGAGGTCCAAGTGTTGTAACCTTCAACTCTGATACCATATATAATGTACCCCAAATTTCTCAATTAAAAAAAATATATATGTTTAGGGCATTGATGATTTTAGGGGCTAAATTTCGTTCATGGGCTAATTTTCCATGGCTTTTCCAAAAACGAGATTCACTATTTTAAAAATGATTCGCCCAAATTCTATAGGATAAAATGATTTTACCTTAAAAATTGCCAAAATTTTATATAAACTATATAAAATCCTTATAAATTTTAATGTTTTTACAAAAATATCGCCAAACATTTATAGTTGGCATATGAAGGATTAGTAAGATTCGCCAAGGTTTCTACATTTAAAAATAAATTTCCATCCTTAAAATCATCCCTGGTTTAGGGGACATTAAAGATCCTTGACTCTTCAATATTTGTTAAAAACATAACTTTATTATATGCATATTAAAATTATCGTCACTATTTGATTAAAAACATGCACCTCTTTGTAATATTGCGACCAAGATAACTATCTTGTCTATGTTAAGTAATGATATCCAAAGGATTACAGTGCATAATAAACTATGGAAAATAGAATAGCATATAGTCTGTCCATAACATTTGTATTATCAAATATGATACCTGTATCGACTATATCAACTATAGTATGAATAAAATAACATTGATACTATTCCTATCAAAATATATTTATATATGTTATTTTCCAAAAGAAACAACTTATGGAAATCTTAACACATATCAATATTTTTATATATTCGTTTTAGCATATGACATAAATATTGCCCATTATATATATGGTATATCATATGAACTATTATAACCATAGCACTATTCCTAGAATTTGTATCGTTATAACATGACAACCCACCACAATGTAATTCATATCATAGTGTGTTGAAGATTTGTTGCGTGAACATGTAATATCGTTACCAAGGGGTTGTTATAATGTTGTCATTCCAACGAAGACATTGATAGATCATACACCATAACACCTATGGTTCTGCACTTGCACCATGAACACAACCTATACCTAATAGTGTTAAACCTTACCTGACTAGTGACATGGCCTAGCATTGAACATGATTAAAAACTACGTTAATGGAAGATGTCATATCGATATGCAAGCATTTATCACTAGTTATATTCATTAAATGAAGGTTTGTATCGTACTTCTTGAGTTGGAAACTTAGGTGGTCGTGCCCAATGTGGGCTCTCCATCTTCAAGTCTTCACATGGAAATGGTACTGTGTGTTCCCATCAACCATTATTCCTCATTTGCAATTTTTTAGAGGTCACCACCGTTCATTGTTTTCCCCTTTGGATTTCTATTCATGAAAACCTACCCTTGCATTGTGTGCAACTCAGTTTCTGCATTGTAACATTCTACTGTGTGGGTGGTCGACGACTTGGAAACAAACTCGGCCCTAGTAAACAATGGGGAAAGGCGAATGCCTGTATGGTTCCTCTCTGCGCAAGGTAAACAAGAACTTCATTACTTCAGTACTTTGTACTCTCCTGAATAAATATTTGTTTTAAAAAAGGTGGGAACATATAGGTTTTATGAGGGGTTGTGCCCAATGTGAGCTTTCCATCTACGATTCTTCACTTGGTAGTGATACTGTGTGTTCCTACTAACCATTACTCCTCATTTGCAAGTTTTTCGAGGTCACCATAGTTCCTTGTTTCCCCCTTTGGTTGTGTGTTCAAGAAAACCTACCCTTGTGTTGTGTGTGACTCGATTTATGCATTGTAACATTCTACTCTATGGGTGGTCGATGAATTTGAAACAAAATCAGCTTTGGTAAACAATGGGGAAAGGCGAACGCCCGTCTGGTTCCTCTCTCTGCATGGTAAGAAAGAACTTCATTTCTTCAGTACTCTATTCCCTCATGAATAAATCTTTGTTTGAAGAAAGGTAGGAAGAGATAGGTTTTATAAGMGAGTTCCTTATTTCTTTCTTTAAGTGAGGGTTACAAAGAGTGCCTCTGTATGCATTTTCTCCCAGGTTTCCACCATGGATTGAAGTTGTTCTTATTGGTTAAATTATTAGGTGTTCCTTTCGCGTTTCTTTCATCTACTGTYGTGACATTGTTAACCATTATCGTTTAAGCACATATATTCATTTATTCTCTTTGGGGAATCTCGTAATCTATACTCCGTGTAAGAAATCTCAACACTCTGAAATTCGTAAATATGCTCTGGGTAATTTTGTTAGAATTATGTGGACATGTATAATGGATACTCTGCGTAAGCATATGTGTATGGATTTAATCCTTTGAAAATTTGCGCTCTGTGGGTTTTACACTACAACACCATGAAACTCTTATTTTCTCTGTGTGAATATATTCATATATACCGAATTAATCCTTTAAGGGTTTCGTGGATGCGTTCTGTGTATTTTCATTGCCACTCTCTGGAAATTCATAGATACACTATGCATAAAAGTGTGGAAAAATAACTCTTTTGTGGCCATTTTGTAAATCACACTCTGTGTACATGTCATATTTAACCCTATGCTTGTGAGTTACCATCTGGTCTCCCTACAACAATATTTATAGGGAAAGAATTGACCCTATGTTTTTAATGATCCCCAAAATTACCAAAAAAAAAAAAAAAATTTTTTAGGGACATTAGCTTTCTTTCTTTACAATAACAGATTCAAGAGGTGTAAGGATAAGTTCTAAAAGTAGACTTTATCTCTATCCAACTCTCCCTGGGATTATGTCTTCTACCTTGTTTATTTTCCTGAAGTTATTCATGTTAAATAGTAGTCATGTGAATATCTAGGGATGGCCTTATCATTCCTAGCCTGCAGAATTCCTTGATATTATTATCATAAGTGGACAGTGTTAACAATATTCCAAAACAAATCCTTATTGCAAAATACATTCTAGTATTTATATGTATATGTATATATACATATTCCTAGCCTATAGAATTCCTTGATATTATTATCATAAGTGGACAGTGTTGATATTATTATCATAAGTGGATAGTGTTAACTCCTATTTATTAACTCTTTTATATGTGTATTTACATATATTTAATTGTATCACATTTGATTCTATTAAATCCTTTCATAAGTTATATTTCTAGGAATGACCATTTCAAAGGGAAATCTCCAAAGTCTTGACAACTTTCACGTTAATGTCTATATAGTGGTAATGTATATAGGGTAATACATTATGTCATAAGAAATAAGGGTATTTCAGCATGAAAATAGCTTCCGTGACACCAGTCCTGGTCTTACTATAGTTTTTACCTCAAAATTTGAGCCTTAAGTTAGCCAACAAGGGGACATCGGACGAGTTTAGTTATTAGCCCACTTTAATGTTAGATGAGTTAGTTGTATCTCGTTGGAGTCTAAGGTAACATGGTTCCCTACGAGGTGCATAACAAAAACCCGATGGATAGTTACACTCTAACTGAAATGAGGGCTTAATTGTGTTAGTTACAACGTAAGGTTCTGAAACCTCTCCCTCCTTCACATTAACTCGGAACGAGAAACGGGGACTATCAGGGTCGCATTGAATCCTCCATCCATTCACTTAATGGAGGTCTACACAGGGTCCTATCCAAGGCCTGTCACCTAGCCTTCGTGTCTAGTGCTGAGTAGGCCACCTCCCAAATTTCACATGGCATGATACAATACATTAATTTTTTTATCTCTTAGATTCTAGAAAGATTTAGTTAGGTTCATTCCTGCCTTTCAACTTTGTTTCTCTGCATAAAATTTTCAAGGATGACTGTGGAGAGTCACTCTGGTGAAAACGTCATGGAGAAGATTCATCCTAGTGAAAAATAAGAGTAGATAAATGGAGTGCTATCTGGTCATCCTCCTTAAACCATGTAATTATACTCCTCCATCGATTTATGTTAAAACCCTTCTGCAATTTCTCGTTGCTCAGCCTTCGTATTTCCAACTTCAACGATTCTTGCACGAGAATTTTCAGGATTAATGCATATGAATATCACTCATAGTGTTCTTTTTGTTCTTATGCTCTGTGGCTTGGTATTGGGTACTATTGGACTGGGTCTTTTGCTTGAGATTCCACCATTATGTAGGTTCTCTTAAGCCACTAGATGACTCGAATGATTGTAGTTTCCTTTAAAAGGTTACTGTATTTCCCATTCGGTGTAGATATATATATATATATATATATATATATATATATATCAAGTGGAATTTTTGGGTATCGAATGACGTGTTAAGAGGCACCCTATATCATGCTATTATTTGAGTCTGTGATTAATATTTAGGGTTACATCTTTCATTCAAATCATATCGTTATCTGTGTGTGGAAGCTACCATTCAAAACTCTGTATTTGACATAAATATTAACTCTGGTGCTAATCTCCAAGTATTGCATTCTCTTCAGTATAGATATTCAACTTACGTTTGGACTTTGATAAAACGTATTCGACATATAATATTTACTTTGTGCTAAATCTCTGAGTATTTCAGTCTCTTCTACACAGATATTCAACTTATGTTGAGACTTTGATAAAACGTATTCGATAGATAATATTTAATTATGTGTTTATAGTTTGGACAATGCATTCCTTTCGACAAGAATTATTTAAATGGTTACATTGACTTGATTCGCGCATTCGGTCTTACACATACCATGCGACCCTTGCAGTTCAACTTTATAATTTATTGCTATAGTAAGGGTTAAGTCTCACGACTTTATTGGTGAACTATATCTATATAAATTTATGAAGTACCTTTCATTCTACACATTCTTGATCATTATAATTCTTAGAAGTTCTTTTATTTCCTTCTAGCATTTATGGTTAAATAATTATTTACTGTGAACTAATGATGTGAATCTTTATTTTGCGAGGGTACCCATCAGTTCGACCTTGGTCCTCTTCTCCCATCCAGTCCGTGGACGACTTCTTCAACTGCACAGATGGAACAGACTGGTCCAAATCACAAGTTAAGTGATGTTTGTAAATTATGATTGCAACATTTCCATAGCATAGCATTTATCCTGAGTTTCGATCTAATTTCTCATTTGAACCTCTCTTTAATTCTTTTACTAATGTTTTTGGTTTTCTCACAGGACCATGGATGCTTGAAGTCCCCTGATTCAAGGTTGCACCCTGTGTGAAAGGTACTTGGGTTCTGAATACAATGTTTAAACAATAATTTCCACGTTCTGTTGTGTGAATTGATACTATGTTAAAATACAATTGTCGTGGGTAGAAGCACTAGACTTATATGGCAGTTGATTTAACTGTATCTTCAGTTTAAAGAAAATCCCTAGGGGCCAAACCCTTGCCTCTTTGTAATAGAAATTAATAGGGTGTAATGAACAAAATTTCACCATCGTTCATAACTTGTATAGTCAATTTAAATGGAAAGACTCAATCGATCAATTCAATGTTTTGGTGTATTGGATATATTATATATAGAATTCTGAAATGGATAGTGAATTTTGGCTATCATCGAATATGTATGTGCATATCAATTTATATGATTCCAAAAAGCATGTCTTTTAATACATTTAGTTTGTTTCTGTATTATTTTATTTCATAACTTTGTTGTGGCTAGCAGAACTATTTTTTTTTCCTTTATTCCATTGATATTTGGTGAAATGCACACAATAGGTATTTAAGGGTTCTGAAAATGATACAGTCAACTGTACACATATATTTTTAAGTATATTCCTATCTATAGTTACTTCCTATTGTGTGAAATCCCTTCAAATTCTTAAGTGATATTTGTATAGCTTGAACACCCTAACTTATTAATTGATTATAGACTGTATATTTAGCCTATACCGATTATATGTAATAGACAAATAGATTTAAACATACATTCATTTCAAATACTAAGACA
>SNQJ01S0041203.1:22858-51863 GCA_010110895.2 Picea sitchensis
AAAGGGTATAGAAAAATGCTGGTACTATGGAAAAATAGGACATCTCAAGAAAGATTGTTGGAAGAGAAAGGAATTTGAGGAAAACTCTACGAAGGAAGAAAATTTGGCTGTAACAAATTCAGGTATGACTTATCAAGTTTTATCTGATTCTAGTAATTTACAATATCAAGAAGAATGGCAGTTAGATTCAGGTGCCTCCCACCACATGTGCTCACATATAAATTGGTTCATTTCTTACCAATATGTTGATGAGGATGTAGTGTTAATGGGAAATGGTATTCCATGTAAAACTGTTGGGGTTGGCAGTATTAGAATCAGGATGTTCGATGGTATTGTTAGGGAATTAACAGATATTAGATATCTACCCGAGCTTAAATCAAATTTGATTTCATTGGGAATGTTGGATTCTTGTGGATATAAGTATACAGGTCAAGGTGGAGCACTCACATTGTCGAAAGGTAGTTTAGTAGTGACGAAGGCAACAAAGGTTGATAATCTTTATAAGCTGGAAGGGAGTACCGAAGTGGCATTTGAAGTGACAAATGTATCTTCTTGTTTATGGCAGAAGCAACAAGGTCATAAGAGAAAGAAATAATTGCAGGGACTGGTAAGCGGTAAATCATTTCCAGACTTAAAAACTTTGTTTATGAATTTCTGCTTGTTTCATATCTCTGTAAGTTATGATGGTGGTATAAATGGATGTTGTGTGTGGGATCCTACTTCTCACAAGGTCATCATTGACAGAGATATAGTATGTATGGAACAACCAAAATGGTTGATTCAAGATCGCAACGATAAATTTGTTTGCATGCTAGAAAAATCATTGTATTGCATATTGGTACCCAGGAAAATATACAAGAGGTTTGAATTCTTCATAGTGAGTCAGAATTTTTCAAAGGGTAGTAATTACTATACTGTTTATATTACATTCATAGTCTTGATGTTATTTTTTGATGATATGCTCAATGCAATCCGAAGCATGGATAAAATCAGTGAGAAAATGACTCATGTGGAGAGGACAATTCATATGAGGGATCAAGGAGCAGCAAAACAAATTATGGGCATGGAAGTACATAGAGATGGTAATGGTAAGCTGTGGTTGGAGTTCAATATGAGCATTGTAAAGACAGTTTTTATCCCTCTTGCTTTGAATTATAATTTTTCTTTAAGCATAGGTCTTGTCTATAAAGAAGAAAAGGTTATGCCTCGCGTAAGTTCAGTAGGAGGTCTGTTGTATGTGATGAAATGGTTAAGACCAAATGTTTCACATGCTAATGATGTTGTCAAATACGTTACGGATTCAGGTGTTGCAGTGAAATGGGTGATTCAACGTTTGAGAAGCAAAAATGTCACCTATAATGGTTACACTGAGATGGTCTGTGATATTGTAATGTATATTTTACAGGTGTTTTGGATAGGAGGAGATCTATCACTAAATATGTCTCACAATACATTTGTGGAAGACATGTTGGAGGTGGAGTGACCCCTCAGTAAATCCAAACTCATGCAAGTCACAAGGCGAGATCCTGAAACCAATTTTATTCGAGAAGCTGCAGTGGTGCTTGGCTTCTCTTGGCTTGCAGAAAAGGTGATGAACAAAAGGAAGGAGAAAGGTATCAGGTTAATTTATTTCAAGGTCGATTTTGTTGGGATTTGATGACAACGAATTCCTCAAAGGATGGATTTGGATGTTATTATTCTGCATTGGTTTCAACTAAAATAGAGCAAGTTAGAATATGGATAGGGGTGCATTTAATAATCAGTTTCTTGTGTAAATGTGTAAATCCATGTAATCTCGTAGAGGCAGATACGACAGAGTGAGAAGAATGAGAGAACTTGCAAGTCTGTTGTAATCTCGATGATCTGAATAATAAGACAACCAATGCCTATGGTTGGTGGACGTAGCCCAACGTTTGGGTGAACCACATGAAATCCCTGTGTTTCTTATCTGTGTGATTGTTAATTATCATATGTGAATTGTGTTTTCCACATTTGCAATTCTAATAAGCGGTATCAAAGCTGGTTGGAGGAGAGGGTGTCGAGGGCGTCAAATTCTCAAAAGAGCCGCAGGAGTGAAACATGTGTACAATGCGTCAATTTACACATCGTCGTAGGGGCCTCCTCTTTGAAGGTGCGACGTCCTATAGGTTTCCCTTCTATTTCGTGAAAAATCTTGAGCATGCCGCACCCTGGATTTATCAAGAGAGCGACGACCCATTGAACCACATCGCAGCCTGGTTGTAGTGGGAGATGCGTCAACCAATTGAAGCACGTCGCAGGGAACTCACATCGAGAGGTGCAACGACTCCTTAAGATAAACATTCACATGTTTTTATGGAGTTAAAAGAATTTAAGGTATGGTCCTTTTTTTGAAAAGTTTAAGGTATGACATATTAACTATTATTTTAAGGTATGGATATTAACTATTATTTTATGGAAAATTTTAAGGTATGACATCATAAAGGAAATTAACTATTATTTAAAGAGTTGGAGTCTTTTTTGGTGGATTTTATAAAAGGTTTTTAATTAAGATATACAAATATTTTTATATATTTTTTAAAAACCCTTTTCACCATTAATTTTTTGGGTTCAACTTTTTGAGTATAAGGTTATATCATTTTTGAAAAAGGCCTTGGTTATTATAAGCAGTAATTTGGGCATAAGAATATTTTTGTGCTAATGGCTAAGATGCAGAGTTCGAAGTTTGAAGTTGAAAAGTTCAGTGGTGAAAGCAACTTTGAGCTCTGGAAGCTTAAGATGCAGGATTTACCGGTGCAACAGGGGTTACAAAAAGCATTGGCAGGCAATTCAAAGAAACCAACAGCCATGACGAATGAATAATGGAAAGATCTGGATGCAAAGCTCTTAGTACCATTCATTTATGTCTGACGAATGATGTTCTGTTTAATATCGTAGGAGAGGATACAACATCAGGTTTATGGAACAAGTTGGAAAGTCTATATATGACGAAGTCCTTTACGAGCAAAATCTACTTGAAGAGACAGTTGTACAGTTTGCGGATGAAAGAAGGTACAAAAGTTGTTGACCATTTAAATACCTCCAATACCCTTATAGTTCAATTGACTAGTATGGAAATTAAATTCGAAGATGAAGATAAGGCTATTACACTATTGTGTTCGTTGCGTGAGTCTTGAGATAATCTAGTCACCTATATTATCTTTAGCTCAATAAATGTTTTAGATTATGACTATGTTGTGGGAGCTTTGTTGGCTAAGGAGATGAAGAGAAAATCTAGCCAAGAAACCTCAACTTCAAAGGCGATGTTGGTTAGAGGTTGAACTAAAGAGTAGAATGAGAGAATTTTTTCTCGATCTAAGTCAAGACACAGAAAGGGTAAAGAAAAATGTTGGTATTGTGGAAAAATAGGACATCTCACGAAATATTTCTGGAAGAGAAAGGAGTCTGAGGAAAACTCTACGAAGGAAGCAAATTTGGCTGTAAAAATCCAGGTATGACTAATCAAGTTTTATCCGTTTCTAGTAATTTAAAATATCAAGAAGAATGGAAATTAGATTCAGGTGCCTCCCACCACATGTGCTCACATAGAAATTGGTTCAATTCTTACCAATCTGTTGACGAGGGTGTAGTGATTATGGGAAATGGCATTCCCTATAAAATTGTTGGGGTTGGCAGTATTAGAATCAAGATGTTTGATGGTATTGTTAGGGAATTAACGAATGTTAAATATGTACCTGCTCTTAAATTATGTTTGATTTCATTGGGAGTGTTGGATTCTTGTGGATATAAGTATACAGGTCAAGGTGGAGCACTCACAATGTCGAAAGGTAGTTTAGTAGTGATGAAGGAAACAAAGGTTGATAACCTTTATAAGCTGGAAGGGAGTATTGAAGTGGCATCTGAAGTGACAGATGTATCTTCTTGTTTATGGCAGAAGCATCAAGGTCATAAGAACAATAAATAATTGCAAGTATTGGTAAGCAGTAAATCATTTCCAGACTTAAAAACTTTGTTTCTGAATTCCTGCTTGTTTTATATCTCTGCAAGTTATGGTGGTGGTATAAAGGGATGTTGTGTGTGGGATCCTACTTCTCACAAGGTCATCATTGACAGAGATATAGTATGTATGGAACAACCAAAATGGTTGATTCAAGATCGAAAATTTGTGAATGGTAAATTTGTTAGCATGCTAGAAAATTCATTGTATGGCCTATTGGTACCCAGGCAAATATACAAGAGGTTTGAATTCTTCATAATGAGTTAGATTTTTTCAAAGGGTAGGAATGACTATACTGTTTGTAATACATTCACAGTCTTGATGCTATTTTCTGATGATATCCTCGATGCAAGCCGAAGCATAGATAAAATCAGTAAGAAAATGACTCAAGTGAACAGGGCAATTCATATGAGGGATCAAGGAGCAACAAAATTTTTTATGGTCATGGAAGTACACATACATGGTAATGGTAAGTTGTGGTTGGAGTTCATTATGGACATTGTAAAACTAGTTTTTATCCCTCTTTCTTTCCATTATAAGTTTTCTTCAAGCATGGGTCTTTTCTATAAAGAAGAAAAGGTTATACCTCGCGTAAGTTCAGTAGGAGGTCTATTGTATGTGATGAAATGGCTAAGATTAAATGTTTCACATGCTAATGATGTTGTCAGATACGTACCAAATTCAGCAGTTGCAGTGAAATGGGTGCTTCAGCGTTTGAGAAGCACAAATTTCACCTATAATGGTTACACTGAGATGGTCTGTGATAATTGTAATGTATATTTTATAGGTGTTTTGGATAGGAGGAGATCTATCACTAAATATGTCTCACAACAGAGTTGTGGAATATATGTTGGAGGTGGAGTGACCCCTCAAGAAATCCAAACTTGTGCAAGTCAGACAGGCGAGATCATGAAACCCGTTTTATTAGAGAAGTTGCAGTGGTGCTTGGCTTCTCTTGGCTTGCAGAAAGGGTGATGAACAAAAAGAAGGAGCAAGGTATCAAGTTAATTGTTGTCAAGGTGGATATTGTTGGGGTTTGGTGACAACGAATTCCTCAAAGGATGGATTTGGATCCTATTATTTTGTTTTGGTTGCCACTAAAATAGACCAAGTTAGAATATGGATAGGAGTTCATTTAATAATCAGTTTCTTGTGTAAATGTATATAAATTCATGTAAGCCCGTAGAGACAGATACGATAGAGTGAGAGGAATGAGAGAACTTGCAAGTATGTTGTAATCTCCATGATCTGAATAATAAGACAACCGATGCCTATGCTTAGTGGACGTAACCCAACGTTTGGGTGAACCACATGAAATCCCTGTGTTTCTTATCTGTGTGATTGTTAATTATCATATGTGAATTGTGTTTTTCGCATTTGCAATTATAACAAGTGGTATCAGAGGTGGTTGGAGGAGAGGGTGTCGAGGGTGTTAAATTCTTGGAGGAGCCACAGGAGTAAAACCTGTGTACATTGCGTCGATTTACACATTGTCGCAGGGGCCTCCTCTTGGAAGGTGAGACGTCCTATAGGCTGCCCTTCTGTTTCGCGAAAAATATTGAGCGCGTCGCACCCTGGCTTTATCGGGAGGGGCAACGACCCATTGAAGCACGTCACAACCTGGTTGTAGTGGGAGATGCGACGACCCATTGAAGCACGTCGTAGGGCACTCACATTGGGAGGTGCGACGACTCCTTAAGATAAACATTCACATGTTTTTATGGAGTTAAAAGAATTTAAGGTATGGTCCTTTTTTGGAAAAGTTTAAGGTATGACATCATAAGGGATATTAACTATTATTTTATGGAAAATTTTAAGATATTACATCTTAAAGGACATTAACTATTATTTTAAAGAGTTGGAGTCTTTTTTGGTGGATTTGATAAAAGGTTTTTTATTAATATATTAAAATATTTTTATAGATTTTTTAAAAACCCTTTTCACCATTAAGTTTTTGGGTTCAACTTTTTGAGTATAAGGTTATATTATTATTTTTTAAGTCCTTGCTTATTATAAGAAGTGATTTGGGCATTGGGAGATTTTTGTGCTAATGGCTAAGATGCAGAGTTCAAAGTTTGAAGTTGAAAAGTTCAGTGGTAAAAGAAACTTTGAGCTCTGGAAGCTTAAGATGCGGGATTTACTGGTGCCACAAGGGTTGCAAAAAGCATTGGCAGGCAAGTCAAAGAAACCAACAACCATCACGAATGAGGAATGGGAAGATCTGGATGCAAAAGATCTTAGTACCATTCGTTTATGTCTGACGAATGATGTTATGTTTAGTATCGTAGGAGAGGATACAACATCAGGCTTATGGAGAAAGTTGGAAAGTCTATATATGACGAAGTCCTTGATGAACAAAATCTACTTGAAGAGACAATTGTATAGTTTGAGGATGAAATAAAGTACAAAAGTTGTTGACCATTTAAATACCTTCAATACCCTTATAGTTCAATTGACTAGTATGGAAATTAAATTCGAATATGAACATAAGGATATTACACTATTGTGTTCGTTTCCTGAGTCTTGGGATAATCTAGTCACCTCTATTAGCTTTAGCTCAATAGATTTTTTTGATTATGACTCTGTTGTGGGAGCTTTGTTGGCTGAGGAGATGAGGAGAAAATCTAGTCAAGAAACCTCAACTTCAGAGGCGATGTTGGTTAGAGATCGAACTAAAGAGCAGAATGAGAGAAGTTTGTCTCGATCTAAGTCAAGACACAGAAAGGGTAAAACAAAATGTTGGTAATGTGGAAAAACATGACATCTCAAGAAAGATTGTTGGAAGAGAAAGGAATCTGATGAAAACTCTACGAAGGAAGCAAATTTGGCTGTAACAAATTCAGGTGTGAATGATCAAGTTTTATCCGTTTCTAGTAATTTACAATATCAAGAAGAATGGCAATTAGATTCAGGGGCCTCCCACCACATGTGCTCACATAGAATTTGGTTCATTTCTTACTAATCTATTGATGAGGGTGTACTGTTTATGGGAAATGGTATTCCCTGTAAAACTGTTGGGGTTGGCAGTTTTAGAATCAGTATGTTTGATGGTATTGTTAAGGAATTAACGGATGTTAGATATGTACCTGATCTTAAATCAAATTTGATTTCATTGGGAGTGTTGGATTCTTGTGGATATAATTATACAGGTCAAGGTGGAGCACTCACATTGGCGAAAGGTAGTTTAGTAGTGATGAAGGAAACAAAGGTTGATAACCTTTATAAGATGGAAGTGAGTACTGAAGTGGCATCTGAAGTGATAGATGTATCTTCTTGTTTATGGAAGAAGCATCAAGGTCATAAGAGAAAGAAATAATTGCAGGTATTGGTAAGCAGTAAATCATTTCCAGACTTAAAAAATTTGTTTCTGAATTCCTGCTTGTTTTATAGCTCTGCAAGTTATGCTGGTGGTATAAAGGGATATTGTGTGTGGGATCCTACTTCTCACAAGGTCATCATTGACAAAGATATAGTATGTATGGAACAACCAAAACGGTTGATTCAAGATTGCAACGATAAATTTGTTTGCATGCTAGAAAATTTATTGTATGGCCTATTGGTACCCAGGCAAATATACAAGAGGTTTGAATTCTTCATAGTGAGTCAAAAATATTCAAAGGGAAGGAATGACTATATTGTTTATAGCACATTCACAGTCTTGATGTTATTTGTTGATGATATGATCGATGCAATCTTAATCATGGATAAAATCGATAAGAAAATGACTCATGTGGACATGACAATTCATATGAGGGATCAAGGAGAAACAAAACAAATTATGGGTATGGAAGTACACAGATATGGTAACGGTAAGCTATGGTCGGAGTTCAATATGAACATTGTAAAACCAGTTTTTATCTCGCTTTCTTTTCGTTATAAGTTTTCTTCAAGCATAGGTCTTGTCTATAAAGAAGAAAAGGTTATGCCTCACGTAAGTTCAGTAGGAGGTCTGTTGTATGTGATGAAATGGTTAAGACCAAATGTTTCACATGCTAATGATGTTGTCAAATACATGATAGATTTAGGTGTTGTAGTGAAATGGGTGCTTCAGTGTTTGAGAAGCACAAATGTCACCTATAATGGTTACACTGAGATGGTTTGTGATAATTGTAATGTATATTTTACATGTGTTTTGGATAGGAGGAGATCTATCACTAAATATGTCTCACAACACAGTTGTGGAAGACATGTTGGAGGTGGAGTGAGCCCTGAGGAAATCCAAACTCGTGCAAGTCACACATGCGAGATCATGAAACCAGTTTTACTAGAGAAGTTGTAGTGGTGCTTGGCTTCTCTTGGCTTGCAGAAAAGGTGATGAACAAAAGGAAGGAGAAAGGTATGAGGTTAATGTTTGTCAAGGTGGATATTGTTGGGATTTGGTGACAACGAATTCCTCAAAGGATGGATTTGGATCCTAATATTCTGCGTTGGTTGCAACTAAAATAGACCAAGTTAGAATATGGATAGGAGTGCATTTAATGATCAGTTTCTTGTGTAAATGTATATAAATTCATGTAAGCCCGTAGAGGTAGATATGACAGAGTGAGAGGAATGAGAGAACTTGCAAATCTTCTATAATCTCCATGATMTGAATAATAAGACAACCAATGCATGTGCTTGYTGGACGTAGCCCAACGTTTGGGTGAACCAGGTGAAATCCATGTGTTTCTTATCTGTGTTATTGTTAATTATCATATGTGAATTTTGGTTTCCGCATTTTCAATTCTAACAAGTGGTATCAGAGGTGGTTGGAGGAGAKGGTGTCGAGGGCGTCAATTTCTTGGAGGATCCRCARGAGTAAAACCTRTGTACAGTGCGTYGATTTACACATCGTCGCRGGGGCCTCCTCTTGGAAGGTGCGAYGTCCTATAGGYTGCCCTTCGGTTTCGCGAAAAATATTGAACATGTCGCACCCTGGCTTCATCGGGAGGGGCGATGGCCCATTGAATCACGTCACAACCTAGTTGTAGTTGGAGATGCGACGACCCATTGAAGGACATCACAGGGCACTCACATTRGGAGGTGCGACRACTCCTTAAGATAAACATTCACATGTTTTTATYGAGTTAAAATAATTTAAGGTATGGTCCTTTTTGGAAAAKTTTAAGGTATGACATCATAAGGGATATTAACTATTATTTTATGGAAAATTTTAAGGTATGACATCATAAAGGACATTAACTATTATTTTAAGGAGTTGGAGTCTTTTTTGGTGGATTTAATCAAAGGTTTTTTATTAAGATATAAAAATATTTTTATATATTTTTTAAAAACCTTTTTCACCATTAATTTTTTGGGTTCAACTTTTTGAGTATAAGGTTATATTATTTTTTTAAAAGGCATTGGTTATTATAAGCAGTGATTTGGGCATTAGGAGATTTTTGTGCTAATGGCTAAGATGCAGAGTTCGAAGTTTGAAGTTGAAAAGTTCAGTGGTAAAAGCAACTTTAAGCTCTCGAAACATAAGATGCGGGATTTACTGGTGCAACAAGGGTTGCAAAAAGCATTGGCAAACAAGTCAAAGAAACCAACAACCATGACGAATGAGGAATGGGAAGATATGGATGCAAAATCTCTTAGTACCATTCGTTTATGTCTGATGGATGATGTTATGTTTAATATCGTAGGAGAGGATACAACATCAGACTTATGGAGCAAGTTGGAAAGTCTATATATGACGAAGTCCTTGACGAGCAGAATCTACTTGAGGAGACAGTTGTACAATTTGCGAATGAAAGAAGGTACAAAAGTTGCTGACCATTTAAATACCTTCAATACCCTTAAAGTTCAATTGACTAGTATGGAAATTAAATTTGAAGATGAAGATAAGGCTATTACACTATTGTGTTTGTTTCCTGAGTCTTGGGATAATTCAGTCACCTCTATTAGCTTTAGCTTAATAGATGTTTTAGATTGCGACTCTGTTGTGGGAGCTTTGTTGGCTAAGGAGATGAGGAGAAAATCTAATCAAGAAACCTCAACTTCAGAGGCGATGTTGGTTAGAGATCAAACTAAAGAGCAAAATGAGAGAAGTTTTTCTCTAACTAAGTCAAGACACAGAAAGGGTAAAGTAAAATGATGGTACTGTGGAAAAACTAGACATCTCAAGAAATATTGTTGGAAGAGAAAGGAATCTGATGAACACTCTACGAAGTAAGAAAATTTCGTTGTAACAAATTCAAGTACAATTGATCAATTTTTATCAGTTTCTAGTAATTTACAATATCAAGAAGAATGACAGTTAGATTTAGGTGCCTTCCACCACATGTGCTCACATAGAAATTGGTTCATTTCTTACCAATCTGTTGCTGAGGGTGTAGTGTTTATGGGAAATGGTATTCTCTGTAAATCTGTTGGGGTTGGCAGTATTAGAATCAGGATGTTCGATGGTATTGTTAGGGAATTAACGGATGTTAGATATGTACCTGAGCTTAAATTAAATTTGATTTCATTGGGAGTGTTGGATTCTTGTGGATATAAGTATACACGTCAAGGTGGAGCACTCACATTGTCGAAAGGTAGTTTAGTAGTGATGGAGGAAACAAAGGTTGATAACCTTTATAAGCTGGAAGGGAGTACTGAAGTGGAATCTGAAGTGACAGATGTATCTTCTTGTTTATGGCAGAAGCATCAAGGTCATAAGAGCAAGAAAGAATTGCAGGTACTGGTAAGCGGTAAATCATTTCCAGACTTAAAAACTTTGTTTTTGAATTCCTGCTTGTTTTATATCTCTGCAAGTTATGATGGTGGTATAAAGGGATGTTTTGTGTGGGATCCTACTTCTCACAAGGTCATCATTGACAAAGATATAGTATGTATGGAACAACCAAAATGATTGATTCAAGATCGCAACGGTAAATTTGTTTACATGCTAGAAAATTCATTGTATGGCCTATTGGTACCCATGCACATATACAAGAGGTTTGAATTCTTCATAGTGAGTCAGAATTTTTCAAAGGGTGGGAATGACTATATTGTTTATAGTACATTCACAGTCTTGATGTTATTTGGTTATGATATTCTCGATGCAAGCCGAAGCATGGATAAAATCAGTAAGAAAATGACTCAGGTGGACAAGACAATTCATATGAGGAATCAAGGGGCAGCAAAACAAATTATGGGCATGGACGTACACAGAGATGGTAATGGTAAGATGTGGTTGGAGTTTAGTATGAAAATTGTAAAACCATTTTTTTTTCCTCTTGCTTTCCATTATAAGTTTTCTTCAAGCATAGGTCCTGTCTATAAAGAAGAAAAGGTTATGCCTTGCATAAGTTCAGTAGGAGGTATGTTGTATGTGATGAGATGGTTAAGACCAAATGTTTCACATGCTAATGATGTTGTTAGATATTTGACAGATTCAGGTGTTGTCGTGAAATGGGTGCTTCGGTGTTTGAGAAGCACAAATGTCTAATAATGGTTACACTGAGATGGTCTGTGATAATTGTAATGTATATTTTACAAGTGTTTTGGATAGGAGGAGATATATAACTAAATATGTATCACAACATAGTTGTGGAAGACATGTTGGAGGTAGAGTGAGCCCTCAGGAAATCCAAACTCGTGCAAGTCACATAGGTGAGATCATGAAACCGGTTTTATTAGAGAAGCTGCAGTGGTGCTTGGCTTCTCTTGGCTTGCAGAAAAGGTGATGAACCAAAGGAAGGAGAAAGGCATCAGGTTAATTGTTGTCAAGGTGGAGATTGTTGGGATTTGGTGACAACGAATTCCTCAAAGGATGGATTTGGATCCTATTATGTTGAGTTGGTTGCAACTAAAATATACCAAGTTAGAATATGGATAGAAGTGCATTTAATAATCAGTTCCTTGTGTAAATGTATATAAATTCATGTAAGCTCGTAGAGGCAGATACGACAGAGAGAGAGGAATGAGAGAACTTGCAAGTCTGTTGTAATCTCCATGATCTGAATAATAAGACAATTGATGCTTATGCTTGGTGGATGTAGCCCAACGTTTGGGTGAACCATGTGAAATATATGTGTTTCTTATCTGTGTGATTGTTAATTATCATATGTGAATTGTGTTTTCTGCATTTGAAATTCTAACAAGTGGTATCAGAGGTGGTTGGAGGAGAGGGTGTCGAGTGCATCAAATTCTCGGAGGAGCTGCAAGAGTAAAACCTGTGTACAGTGTGTCGATTTACACATCATCGTAAGGACCTCCTCTTGGAAGGTGTGACGTCCTATAGGCTACCCTTTTGTTTCGCAAAAAATCTTGAGCACTTCACACCCTAGCTTTATTGGGAGGGGCGACAACCCATTGAAACATGTCACATCCTAGTTGTAGTGGGAGATGCGACGACCCATTGATGCACGTTGCAGGGCACTCACATTGGGAGGTGCAACGACTCCTTAAGATAAACATTCACATTTTTTATGGAGTTAAAAGAATTTAAGGTATGGTCATTTTTTGGAAAAGTTTAAGGTATGACATCATAAAGGATATTAACTATTATTTTATGGAAAAGTTTAAGGTATGACATCATAAAGGACATTAACTATTATTTTAAAGAGTTGGAGTCTTTTTTGGTGGATTTGATAAAAGTTTTTTTATTAAGATGTAAAAATATTTTTATATATTTTTTAAAAACCCTTTTCACCATTAATTTTTTGGGTTCAACTTTTTGAGCATAAGGTTATATTATTTTTTTAAAAGGCCTTGGTTATTATAATCAGCGATTTGGGTATTAGGATATTTTTGTGATAGTGGCTAAGATGCAGAGTTCGAAGTTTGAAGTTGAAAAGTTCAATGGTAAAAGCAACATTGAACTCTGGAAGCTTAAGATGTGAGATTTATTGGTGCAACAAGGGTTGCAAAAAGCATTGGCAGGCAAGTCAAAGGAACCAACAACCATGACGAATGAGGAATGGGAATATCTGGATGCAAAATCTCTTAGTACCATTCGTTTTTGTCTGACAGATGATGTTTTGTTTAATTTCAAAGGAGAGGATACAACATCAGGCTTATGGAGCAAGTTGGAAAGTCTATATATGACGAATTCCTTGATTAGTAGAATCTACTTGAAGAGACAGTTGTACAATTTGCGGATGAAACAAGGTACAAAAGTTGTTGACCATTTAAATACCTTCAATACCCTTATAGTTCAATTTACTAGTATGTAAATTAAATTCGAAGTTGAAGATAAGGCTATTACACTATTGTGTTTGTTGCCTGAGTCTTAGGATAATCTAGTCACCTCTATTAGCTTTATCTCAATAGATGTTTTAGATTACAACTATGTTGTGGGAGCTTTGTTGGCTGAGGAGATGAGGAGAAAATCTAGTCAAGAAGCCTCAACTTCAGAGGCGATGTTGGTCAGAGGTCGAACTAAAGAGCAAAATGAGAGAAGTTTTTCTCGATCTAAGTCAAGACACATAAAGGGTAAAGCAAAATAATGGTACTGTGGAAAAACATGACATCTCAAGAAAGATTGTTGGAAGAGAAAGGAATCTGAGGAAAACTCTACGAAGGAAGCAAGTTTGGCTGTAACAAATTCAGTTATGACTGATCAAGTTTTATCTGTTTCTAGTAATTTACAATATCAAGAAGAATGGTAGTTAGATTCAGGTGCCTCCCACCACATGTGCTCACATAGAAATTGGTTCATTTCTTACCATTCTGTTGATGAGGGTGTAGTGTTTATGGGAAATGGTATTCCCTATAAAACTGTTGCGGTTGGCAGTATTAGAATCAGGATGTTTGATGGTATTGTTAAGGAATTAACAGATGTTAGATATGTACCCGAGCTTAAATCAAATTCGATTTCATTGGGAGTGTTGGATTCTTGTGGATATATGTATACAGGTCAAGGTGGAGCACTCACATTGTCGAAAGGTAGTTTAGTAGTGATGAAGGAAACAAAGGTTGATAACGTTTATAAGTTGGAAGGGAGTGTTGAAGTGGCATCTGAGGTGACACATGTATATTCTTGTTTATGGAAGAAGCATCAAGGTCATAAGAGCAAGAAAGAATTGCAGGTATTGGTAAGCGGTAAATCATTTCGAGACTTGAAAACTTTGTTTATGAATTCCTTCTTGTTTTATATCTCTACAAGTTATGATGGTGGTATAAAGGGATGTTGTGTGTGGGATCCTACTTCTCACAAGGTCATCATTGACAGAGATATAGTATGTATGGAACAACCAAAATTGTTGATTCAAGATCGCAACGGTAAATTTGTTTGCATGCTAGAAAATTCATCGTATGGCCTATTGGTACCCAGGAAAATATACAAGAGGTTTGAATTCTTCATAGTGAGTCAAAAATTTTCAAAGGGTAAGAATGACTATATTGTTTATAGTACATTCACAGTCTTGATGTTATTTGTTGATGATATGCTCGATGCAAGATGAAGCATGGATAAAATCAGTAAGAAAATGACTTAGGTGGATAGGACAATTCAGATGAGGGATGAAGGAGCAGCAAAACAAATTATAGGCATGGCAGTACACAGATATGGTAATGGTAAGTTGTGGTTGGAGTTCATTATGAACATTGTAAAACCATTTTCTATCCCTCTTGCTTTCCATTATAAGTTTTCTTCAAGCAAAGGTCCTATCTATAAAGAAGAAAAGGTTATGCCTCACGTAAGTTCAGTAGGAGGTATGTTGTATGTGATGAAATGGTTAAGACCAAATGTTTCACATGCTAATGATGTTTTCAGATACGTGACAGATTCAGGTGTTGCAGTGAAATGGGTGCTTCAGCGTTTGAGAAGCACAAATGTCACCTATAATGGTTACACTGAGATGGTCTGTGATAATTGTGATGTATATTTTACAGGTGTTTTGGATAGGAGGAGATTTATCACTAAATATGTCTCACAACACAGTTGTGGAAGACATGTTGGAGGTGGAGTGAGCCCTCAGGAAATCCAAACTCATGCAAGTCACACAGGCGAGATCATGAAACCAGTTTCATTAGAGAAGCTGCAGTGGTGCTTGGCTTCTCTCGGCTTGCAAAAAAGGTGATGAACAAAAGGAAGGATCAAGGTATCAGGTTAATTTTTGTCAAGGTGGAGATTGTTGGGATTTGGTGACAACAAATTCCTCAAAGGATGGATTTGGATCCTATTATTTTGCGTTGGTTGCAACTAAAATAAACCAAGTTAGAATATGGATAGGAGTGCATTTAATAATCAGTTTCTTGTGTAAATGTATATAAATTCATGTAAGCCCATAGAGGCAGATACGACAGAGTGAGAGGAATGAGAGAACTTGCAAGTCTATTGTAATCTCCATGATCTGAATAATAAGACAACTGATGCCTATGCTTGCTGGATGTAGCCCAACGTTTGGGTGAACCACGTGAAAACCCTATGTTTCTTATCTATGTGATTGTTAAATATCATATGTGAATTGTTCTTTCCGCATTTGCAATTCTAACAAGTGGTATCAAAGATGGTTGGAGGAGAGGGTGTCGAGGGCGTCAAATTCTCAGAAAAACCACAGGAGTAAAACTTGTGTACAATGCGTTGATTTACACATTGTCACAGGGGCCTCCTCTTGGAAGATCCGACATCCTATAGGTTTCCCTTTTGTTTCGTGAAAAATCTTGAGAACGTCACACCTTGGCTTTATTGGGAGGGGCGGTGGCCCATTGAAGCATGTCACAACCTGGTTGTAGTGGGAGATGTGACTACCCATTGAATCATGTCGCAAGGCACTCACATCGGGAGGTGCGATGACTCCTTAAGATAAACATTTGCATGTTTTTATGGAGTTAAAAGAATTTAAGGTATGGTCCTTTTTTGGAAAAGTTTAAGGTATGACAACATAAGGGGTATTAACTATTATTTTATGGAAAAGTTTAAGGTATGACATCATAAAGGACATTAACTATTATTTTAAAGAGTTGGAGTATCTTTTTTTGGTGGATTTGATAAAAGGTTTTTTATTAAGATATAAAAATATTTTTATATATATTTTAAAAACCCTTTTCATCATTAATTTTTGGTTTCAACTTTTTTAGTATAAGGTTTTATTATTTTTTTAAAAGGCCTTGGTTATTATAAGCAGTAATTTGGGCATTAGGATCTTTTTGTGCTAATGGCTAAGATGCAAAGTTTGAAGTTTGAAGTTGAAAAGTTCAATGGTAAAAGAAACTTTGAGCTTTGGAAGCTTAAGATGCGGGATTTACTGGTGCAACAAGTGTTGCAAAAATCTTTGGGAGACAAGTCAAAGAAACTAACAGTCATGACGAATTAGGAATGGGCAGATCTAGTTACAAAAGCTCTTAGTACCATTTGTTTATGTATGATGGATGATGTTCTGTTTAATATCGTAGGAGAGGATACAACATCAGGCTTATGGAGCAAGTTGGAAAGTCTATATATGATGAAGTCCTTGAGCAGAATCTACTTGAAGAGACAGTTGTACAGTTTGTGGATGAAAGAAGGTACAAAATTTGTTGACCATTTAAATACCTTCAATACCCTTATAGTTCAATTGACTAGTATGGAAATTAAATTCGAAGATGAAGATAAGGCTATTACACTATTGTGTTCCTTGCGTGAGTCTTGGGATAATCTAGTCACCTTTATTAGCTTTAGCTCAATAGATGTTTTAGATTATGACTTTGTTGTGGGTGCTTTGTTGGCTGAGGAGATGAGGAGAAAATCTAGTCGAGAAACCTCAACTTCAGAGGCAATGCTGGTCAGAGGTCGAACTAAAGAGAAGAATGAGAGAATTTTTTCTCGATCTAAGTCAAGACATGGAAAGGGTAAAGCAAAATGATGGTACTGTAGAGAAACAAGACATCTCAAGAAAGATTGCTCGAAGAGAAATGAATTTGAGGAAAACTCTACGAAGGAAGAAAATTTGGATTGCTCAAGAGAAATGAATTTGAGGAAAACTCTACGAAAGAAGAAAAATTGACTGTAAATAAAATTAAGGTATGATTGATCAAGTTTTATCCGCTTCTAGTAATTTACAATATCAAGAAGAATGGCAGCTAGATTCAAGTGCCTCCCACCACATGTGATCACATAGAAAATGGTTCATTTGTTAACAATTTGTTGATGAGGGTGTAGTGTTTATGGGAAATGTCATTCCCTGTAAAACTGTTGGGATTGGAAGTATTAGAATCAGGATGTTTGATGGTATTGTTAGGGAATTAAATGATGTTAGATATTTCATCTAAGCTTGAATCAAATTTGATTTCATTGGGAGTGTTGGATTCTGTGGATATAAGTATACAAAAGTCAAGGGGGAGCACTCACATTGTCAAAAGTTAGTTTAGTAGTGATGAAGGCAACAAAGGCTGATAACCTTTATAATGGAAGGTAGTATTGAAGTGGCATTTGAAGTGACAGATGTATATTCTTGTTTTTTATGGCATAAGAATCAAGGTTATAAGAGAAATAAATAATTGCAGGGACTAGTAAGCCGTAAATCATTTCCACAGCCCTAAAAACTTTGTTTCTAAATTCCTTCTTGTTTTATATCATATCTCCGCAAGCGCGGATGGTGGTATAAAGGGATGTTGTGTGGGATCCTAATCCCTCACAAGGTCATCATTGGTAGAGATATAGTATGTATGGAACAACTAAAATGGTTGATTCAAGATCAACGGTAAATTGGTTTGCATGCTAGAAAATTCATTGTATGGCTCCGCTTGGTACCCGCATAAATCTATTGAAGATGTTTGAATCATTCATAGTGAGTCACAATTTTTTTAAAAGGGTAGGAATGAATATATTGTTTATAGTACATTCACATTCTTTGATGTTATTTGTTGATGATATGCTCGATGCAAGCCAAAGCATGGATAAAATTAATAAGAAAATGACTCAGGTGGACAAGAGACAATTCGTGATGAGGGATCAAGGAGAAGCAAAACAAATTATGGGCATGGAAGTACACAGTGATGGTAATGGTAAGTTGTGGTTGGAGTTCAAAGATGAACATTGTAAAACCGTTTTTTATCCCTCTTGCTTTCCATTATGAGTTTTCTTCAAGCATAGGTCTGGTCTATAAAGAAGAAAAGGCCATGCCTCATGTAAGTTCAAGAGGAGGTATGTTGTATGTGATGAAATGGTTAAGACCAAATATATCACATGCTATCGATACCTGACACGCGGACATTTAGTGTTGTGAAAGTGAAATGGGCGCTCTCACCGCTTGAGAAGCACAAATGAATGCCAATGGTTACACCGAGATGGTTCAGATAATTGTAATGTATATTTACAGGTGTCTTGTATTGAAGGAGATCTATCACTAAATACGTCTCACAACACAGTTGTGGAAAAATTGTTGGAGGTGGAGGAGCCCCTGTGAAATCCAAAACTCGCAAGTCACACAGTGAGATCATGAACTAATTTTTTAGAGAAGCTATGCTGGTGCTTGGCTTCTCTTGGCTTGCAGAAAAATTGATGAACAAAAGGAAGGAGCAAGGTATCAGGTTAATTGTTTCAAGGTGGAGATTGTTGAGATTTCATAGGACAACAAATTCCTCAAAGGATGGATTTGGATCCATATTCCGCTGGTTTCAAACTTCAAAATAGACCGTTAGAATATGGATAAGAGTGCATTTAATAATCAATTTTGTGTAAATGTATATAAATTCATGCAATACCGTAGAGGCGTGACACGACATAGTGAGAGGATATGAGAGAACTTGCATGTTTGTTGTAATCTCCATGATCCTAATAATAAGACAATCGATGCCTATGCTTTAATATCAACGCTTGGGTGAACCAATGGAAATCCCCATGTTTCTTTATCCGGTGGTGGGATTGTTAATTATTATATGTGAATTGTGTTTTTTTGTGATTTGGTAATTCTAACACCACTAAATGGTGATATAACGACCCCAAGAAATTTATGATCTGATGTTTATTTCTTAATTAAGAGGAGACACGAGGACATGTTCATTTATCCTTTAAGAGGAGTCAACCAAGTCAATAGTCGAATGGTGGATACATTGTAGACAAAATGTTGATAGGTAGTTTAGGGAGTAAGATATTCGTGTAGATCCATTACCCTTGATGGGTTTTTTTAATGAAATTTTGGAATTAAAAATTTGGAGTATTATAATGAAGTTGTTCCCGAGGGTTAGAAATTCATTTACAACATTTGAAACTCTTAAAATTACAAAAAAATTGTTAAAATTAAAAAAAAAATTATGATTAACTTTGTCCAGCCATAAGATGAAAGAATTTGTTTATCACATGATTAGATGAATCTGTATTTTTGTAGACAAATGACATCCAATATTTGCAATCCATAGCTAATTAACCCTATTTTTAAGAGTTGCTAATTAGGGAAGACATCACTGAGATCCTATTGATTGAGTTTAGTTAAAGGTTTGGTGCTAACTTGAGAGATGGTTTGTAATGTTTGGTTGTATTTTTCATTGTACCAATGATAATGGGGTAGAGTGGGTGAATCTCCCTGGTATAAAAAAGTGTTTAGAAGTAAGCTTAGTGGTTAGCAAAAAGATAAAGAATAGTTTGAGAAATAAAATGAATCATATCTTCATTGATTTAGATAATGCACACAATTTTATTGAGAAGGAACTTCAACATAGCTCAATTATTTTGCTTACTTTTTAGAATTTTTGGGAGACAATACTCAATGGAAAAAGTGTTTAGAAATAAGTTTAGTGGTTAACAAAAAGATAAAGAATGGTTTGAGAAAAAAATGAATCATATTTTCATCGATTTAGATAATACACACAATTTTATTGAGAAGGAACTTCAACATAGCTCAATTATTTTACTTATTGTTTTAAGAATTTTTGGGAAACAATCTGTAATGGAAAGCTATATTTTGTAAAGGAAAAATGCGACAACATTAAATTAATCATATAAGAATATCAAACTATATCTTTCAAGAATAAATGCCACAACATTAAATTAATCATATAAAAATATGAATTATGAACCCCTATGTATGATATTCCACTTTTAAAAATAAATATTATACTTGAGATGTTGGGCATTGATACAATAAACTTAGGAGATTTTTATGAAATCTAAGGTGGAAAGGAAGTAAAAGAAACACAAGGGGTTATAAAGTCCTTCTACTCAAATCATCAACTCCTACATAATGGAATAGCTAATTAGCAAACGTGGGATAGTCACCTATGTATTCCACATCCAAGGGTAAAAAGACAAAATGATTAAGTGACACCATAACAAAAATACATTTCCTTTTAGATCTTTGTAACAAAGTTTTTAGAGACATCATGTAGTGATTTCCACCATCTCATCATTATGGCCACACCATTGAGTTGATTCCAACAAGCATCCATCCCAATTTTCTTTTGAATATATATATATATATATATATATATATATATATATATAGTCATATTAAATATCTTGTCTAAAATTTGTCAAAGGTGAGAATTATCAAATTATTAACAATTCTAATCATTATCATTTTAGTAATGAAGAAGGACAACTTCTACTTGTACATAGTTTATAAAAAAATTATATAATTATTATAAACCATTTTTTTTTAATTATCAATAATATATTAAACCAATTAAATAAAGTTATTTTCTTTATTAAATTTAATAATAAATTAAGATTTTATTATTCTTCTATTTAAAAGACATTTTTAATAATAAGTGTTTCTTATTCATCACCACAAAGAAATGCATATGGCATATGCTATTACTTACCCAATTTTTTTTTGCATATGACATATGTTATTACTTACCCACTATATGTAAGTGATTGATTATTATAATATTTTTATTAAGACTTTTTCCACTATATTACTTACCCGCTATCATTGAAAGCTATTGATTATCGTAATATTTTTATTAAGAAGTTTTTCTATGAAAATAAAGAAGTAATATCATTCTATTATGTAAGCTCTATTTCAGGTTGTAAATCTATTTTTTTATTGGCATCCTTCCAACCATATTATAATATATGGATGGGTAGAAAGTTACGTACTTAGAGCCATTTCAAAGGTTATGGGAGAGGAATTGTATTTAGTTTTAATGGAGTTACCAATTTAATAAAAAAATTAAAAATTGTTATTTATATAATTTGAAAACTAAATTGGTAATAGAATGATTATTTTAATTTTTAGTTAAATTATTTTGAAGTATTAATTTTTTAGGTATTAAATTTTTATTTTAAAATTTAATTTGGTAAAAATAATGAAAACTTGGTGTCTACTTTAATTGCTATAAATGACATCATTTCGATAATTGTCTGATTGTTATGTTAGTATTCTTAATGTCATATGTGTAACATCTTAGTTTGGATCCCCAATGTAAAATTGTATACTTGTAAATATTATGAATGGTTGGGGGCTAAGCGATGTAATATGTAAACATTGTACATTGAAAAAAATAATAAAATGAAATACACCGCCTGCTATAAACGAGTAAGGACCAGAGTAAGGAAGGGTTAAGATTCCACAAGAGAGGGGCTTAACAAGGGTTTTGAGGGGTTTTCATATGCCTGGAGTCTTTAACCACCTTCATAAATCAATTTGTCATTTAGTTATTTATCCATTTGACTTATTGAGCACTCAATCATTGAATTCATGTAAGAGGTTGGATGAGGAATTCATCCCACTGACTTATGAAAACATGGATTGAGTGTAATCATCCTTGGAGGAAGAGGAAGAGTCAAGAAAGCATGGGAGAATAAGTAAATTCAAGTAGGAAGGAGGGTAGATTTTTTTTACAGTTGCACAAGAAGTGAGGAAAAACATATTTGAGTGTTGGGAAAGAGTGGGCAACCATAGTGGGTATTGAAGACAACGTGTTGAAGCTAGTAATTATGTTGAGAATGGGGCTACCATGTCTGTAAGTGTTTTTTGCTGAGAAATCACCCAAAGAGAATTTGCAAATGTTGTGTGAGCAATTTTGTTCCAATTGGATTTCCTAGAGCCCCCGGTAGAGAGATTCTTGGTAGTTTTGGTTGGGTATGTGTTATATTCTTTGCACGACTATCTCTAGTGTCTGCTACATTGCGTTGGGGGTGCGGGGGTTTGGGGGCAGCGCCCCCGAGAAATCTTTTTTACCTCGAGAAATGTGTCGCATTTTTGTCTCATTTTTTGTGTCGCCTCGATTTTCGTGTCCATTGTTGGGAGGTTTTTCGGCACATGGTTTTTGTCGATGGTTTTCTATTTTCGGTTAAGGAATTAAGGTTGTTGACTAATCCAGGTCATTGGGTTAGGGTTTTGGATGTCGTTGGCTCATATATGTATATTGTATTGTAAACAATGTATCACTATGAATGAATATAGAATATGTTGGTTTTCTCGGTTTGGGTTTTCCCTGTTTGGGTTTCCACGGGAAAAATCTCTGTGTAATGTGTGTATTTTCCATTGTATATTTTTTGTTCTTTTATTGAAAATTTGTTTGTAGTAAAATATTGTACAAGGTTAAAATCTACATTTGGTATCAGAGAAATTATTGATTTCAGGGGGATGCCTTTGTGGTCAAGGGTTTGGCTCAGGACTGTGATAAGCCTTGTTACAGTGGGATATCTGCGGTATTTATTCTTCAGGTGAATAGAAATGGTGAGCAGTTCGAAAATGGAGATCAAGAAGTTTAATGAGAAAGCTTTTGAGCTATGGAATCTCAAGATGGAAAATTTGTTGGTGGACAGAGATCAGTGGATTGCGGTGGATCTAGGTATTGCATCTACAAGAAATTTAACAGATAACTGGAAAAAGTTGGATCAGAAGGCGAAGAGCACAATCTGATTGTGTCTCTCAGATTCATTATTACTGAATGTGTCATAGGAAGCTACAACCAAGGATTTATGGGATAAGTTGAGGAAGTTGTATTATTCTAAGTCCCTATTAAATAAACTATTTATGAGAAAGAAGTTGTATAACCTGAGGATGAGAGATGGAGACTACGTGGCAGAAAATTTGAATACCTTCAATACTGTGGTAAGTCAGTTAGTATATGTTGAGATTAAATTTTCAGATGAAGATAAGTGTATCAATTTGTTGTGCTCTTTACTAGACTCGTGGGATAGTTTGGTTGTGGTCTTAGGTAGTAATACAACTGCCTTGAAGTTTGATGAAGTGGTCTCATCCTTGTTGTTAGAGGAGATGAGATGAAAGAACATGGAATGATAGAGTACAGATGCATTATTTGTAAGAGGACGCTCCCAAGAAAGAAATAGATCTAAGTCCTCAAGTGGGAGATCTAAGACTAAGGGTAGATCTAAATTTCTCAGAAAGTTTGTAAAGGTATGCTAGAGATGTGGAAAAGAAGGGCACTACAAGAAGTAGTGTAGATACAAAATTGAGAAAAAGAAGGGATCTGAAGAAGTTGTTTCTACAGAAGAAAAGACCTCCAAGGAAGAGGGAGGGGATGTGTACTTGGATTCTTCAAGCACACATGCAGATCATAAGGCATGGTTGGTTGAATCAGGTGCATCCTTTCATATGACTCCCAACAGGGAGTGGTTCTATGAATATGAAATGTATGATGGACATAATGTTTTCCTAGGTGATGAATCGACAACCAGAATCATATGATGGAAAAAATTTTCAAGTTGAGGCTCATAGATGGAAGGATTAGGAACACTACCTGGTGTTCTGCATCCTAAGTTTGGCCAGAAATTTGATTTATGTAACAAAATGAATGATGCAGTGGTAAAAACAATTATTTGAAAAGGAAACTTGCAGGATGGTTCGAGGGAAATGAATTGTTTTGAAGGGGGTTTAGTTTGGAACTCTATATAAGTTGCAAGGAAGCACTAATAGTGATAGGTGTGTCTTCCATTGTTCCTGATATTGGAGTTGAAGAAGAAAGAACTCCTACAGTCTCTGGAGAAAAGGTTATATTGTAGCATCAAAGACTAAGGTATATCAGAGGTAGTATACCTAGGGAGGTAATATGGGGTACCTAGGGGAGGTTGCCAATGGGAATATAGTTATGTGTTATTAGTAGAGTCATTTTAATATATGGGAATGTGGTCATTCAATGTGAATTGGACTAAGATCCACTATATTAATAAAGGCCCACTATGGTGGTTGGATGTAATAAATGTGAAGGCTCTCTAGAAGGTTCCTAGGAGATAGGAGAGTTATATAAGAAGTGTAGGCAATGTAATGAAACATAGTGAAGAATATTGTGATTGTACAAGCAAGGATTGCTTGAGGGGGTTTATCCTTCCATAAGGATTAATATGGGTGTTACCCTACCTCAAGAGGGTTTTCTATATTTATTGTGTTCATGTTATGGTGAATGGTTTATGGTTTATTCTTGGTATTATTGAATTATATTTGCAGATCCTGGTATAGGTACTTAACAATTGGTATCAGAGCACTTTCCTTGGCAGACATTGTGGGTAAATATTTTTTATTTTGCAATTTTTTCAGAAGAAAAAGAGGGTCGCGACATTCCAAAAATTTTGGTATATTTCTGTGAAAAGTACGAAATGGTTGTGTATATGAGTTCCTCTTAGAAAAACATTCAATTTGAAAAACAAAATCGTCGAAACGTAGTTCGGTAAGTCAAGATATTGAAGTTTTAAAATTTTGCAATTTTCAGGGTTTTCCACAGATGGCGGCGCGATTTTTTTTTTCTTATTTATGTAGCATATATGGAAGCCTAATTTTCCCAAATAAATTACAGATCAGGTTCCTCTCACAATTTCACCCCAATTTCAAAAACAAAACAGCCAAAACGGAGTCTGGGAAGTGAGATTATGAGCATTTTAAATTCAACAGTTTTAGGGTTTCCGGAAAACGTTGCGATTTTTTGCAGTAAGTTATTGTTCTATTTTTTGGGTTTTTTGTGACAGTTTGTGGGACCAGAGAGTTCATAGGGTGATCAAATGACTATTTCCTCTCAAACCATCAAGGGAATTCTTGAAGCATTCAAATCAAATTGTATGACACATTGGATGCTAGATTGCTTGACCTTGCAAATGGCCTCAATGATAGTTTCGTAATTATTCAAGATTCATTGGATAACATGAATGATGATTTGAAAATGAGGGGCTGACTTGTTATGCTATGAAATCACCCTCTACTTCATTAAAACAAACTTTACAGGACCTTGCTCAATGTGTTAAAATATGCAAGATAAATTATGTGTCAAGTTTATGCATCTTCTTTTAAATGTTTTATATGTAGGAGGTCTTTGCAAGATTAAATATATTTGTTTTCATAAATGCACAACAACAAAATAACTTGCAGCAAATAATCACCAGCAAACACTCACAACAGAACAATATGATAAAGGGTTCACCCCTCTCTGGGCTACATCTCCTTGAGCCTCCATCAATGGACTTGGCTCTTTGGGATTGGTTTGTCAAATATTATTTTACAACTGCTGCTCAAATCCAATGGAAATATTAATTGTTCCATTGGGTTCAGAGCCTAAAAACCTCAAACATGACTAATAGAACTCTGAAAACGGACCACTTGGCTCATCTGGGCATGACCTGCTTCTACATGTGGCCTTGAGCTTCCCTGAGATTCATTGTGGAAAAACACCTGTAAAGTCCTCAAATGGATCTGAAACCCTATCCCAATGTGTTCAAAGCATAACAATTAGCCAAAATGACTATTCAGTCACAGAAAATAGATTTGGGCTCATCTAGGCATGACCTCAATCAATGAGAGCTTCAAGCTCTCTAGAGCTCTCTAAAACTTCAATGGTGAAACATGCAAAAGAGGTCTTCAAATGCCTTTGAAAACAATGCCAATGGTTCAGAACGTCCAAAACCCTAGCTGGGCTTTTTCGACACCTCATTTGGCCAAAATGAAGAGATAGGCCTCCTACCATTTTTCTTTCTTCAAGCTTGATGTCTCTGATTCATAGCACCTCTGTATGTCCAATCTAGAACACACTCTCAAACTTGTGCTAAAATCTAGCACTGAGAGCAACCGCAAAACAAGAGAAATTGTCGAACGGTTAGGGCACGCCTGGCATAACCGCCTAGGACCTATGGTCATGTGGGTCATAGGACCGCGCATATACAAAGGGCTAAAACCCAAAGCAAATGGTTATGCACCAAGTGTCGGGCGTGTGGTTAAACTGTTTAAACTCCTACGCGCAAATTCTGTGTGGAGAAGGGTCATATGGCAGTGTGTGCGACCGGGAGCTAGGCTAAGCCCAGCCCGGACGCGCCCAACTCACAATATTCAAACTTAAATAATTATAAAACCATATGGTGAAACACTATGGTGGCACGTTGGTTGGTGGCATTTGCAAAGACTTTGCATGTGTGTGGAGGTCGCAGGGTCGAGTCAATGGACTCCATATAAATTTTAAACAACCAAACCAATAACAGGGTGCCACGGCTGACCACGACTGAGCCACATGGCACCAAACCACTTGAAAAAGATGCCACGTGTCACAACAGGATTCATTCACATCTGCCAATCAATGATTGCCACGTCATCAACTACCACATCATCGTATGGACATGCCATGTCATCATTTTGGCCTCACCACGTCAGCATCTGTACGGACTGTACAGTCCTGCATTTTTACCTATTTGACGATTCAGACAGATCGCGATATATCACTCATCCGACGTCGGTTTGAACCCAAACGGAAGGTTGCGTTGGGTTCGTGACGACGAGGCTACACACTTACGTTTGTTTTGAGGCAATTATAGGAACTTTGATTTTTGAGCAAAATTTTGACCCCTGGAACCAGATTCTAATCAATGAAGCAGATATTTTTTTACTTATTGGATATCAGGATGAATATAATCAAAGGAATATATGCTTGAGCAGTTTTGGGCCGATTGTGAATATTGTTATATGGATGGTTGTCATTTATGGGATGACAACCACTTTCATATTTTTGTTGATGACTCTAATCCACCTTCTGTAGAGAGCATCAATGTAACAAATAGAGAGCCAATGATTATTACAAGTGTCCATCTCTTGCGTATTCTATAGTGGTATTATTCCTTTCGGATTCTGCTACGACCATTTTCCACTATGTGGATGGATCTTCTTATTTATTTGGATCCACATGATGAGTGTCAGTCTTTTTGAGGCATCATTTTGAGTTGGTTATTGTGTTCCAAAATATAATAAATGGGTAATTAGATATAATAAATGTGAAGGACTTCTTAGAAGGTTCTACTTCTAGAAGATTCTTCCTCTAGAATGTTCTTAGGTGATGGTAGCATATATAAAGGGTTCAAACAATGTAATGAGACATGAAGAAATTGTGTATTTGGAGCGGTAGCTCAATGGGAGATGCCCCCTCGAAGAGGCAGAGTGGTTATGAAGGATCCCTTCCATAATGGGATCCATTGTACGGTGTTTGTCCTACCTCAAGGGTTTTCTTCTAATAAAGTGTGGACTTTCTTCTATCTTGATTTGTGGATTTATTATTGTATTCAGTATTTGTGGTGATTATGTTGCATATCTATTCGGGTTCTTAACAATTAGTATTAAGAGCACTTTCCTTGGCAAGAAGGGAAGATTTGTTTTCTCTTTTGCAAATTTTTCTAGGAAGAAAAAGAGAGCAACGCACTTCAGGTTCATATCTAAAACTTTATGAGCCTGGTACGATAAACAAATTGGGTATTTGAATTTCTCTCAGAAAAATACCCAATTTCAAAATAAAAATCAACAAAGAACAGAGTCAGGGAAGTGAATTTATGAGCATTTAAATTCAACAATTTTCAGGGTTTTTCCGGAAAAGACACGATTTTCTACAGTAACTTATTGTTCTATTTTGGGTTTTTTCATGACAGATGCTTATTTTACAGGGAAATTTGATGGTCCTAGTATTGAATCATTCATTAAAGAAGAAAGTCAACATGGGAAGAGAAATTGGCCCCATTGGGTAGATCTCAAATTGGGAAGAGAATTGGCCCCATTGGGTAGATCTCAAATTGCAAGGTGATGCTGCCATTTGGTGGAAATCGCTTGATTATAAGGAGATGATGACACTCTCCAATGGAGAATTTGAAAAAATATTGTTATACAAGTGGTCTCATGGAGAAAATAAGGATAAAGAGAGAACCAAGAGTTTATTTTCATGTGAAAAATCTATATTACAGGTTCATGCTTGTATTCATAAAGAAAATATCATTGTTTCTATTAACCCTAGTTACATGCATAATTTTATCAATGTTCAGTTGGTTAATAGATTGCAAGTTCCAATAAAGAATATTCAAAGCACAAAGGTCGAGGGTGAAAATGTTCAATTTTTTAAAGATTTGAAGATTACCATGGATAAATATGTGTTGCATTCATATTTTTATGCTATGGATATGGATGAAGTGGATATTGTTTTGGGGTATCATTGGATAGAATCAGTGGGTAACATTAATATTAATGTGCAAAAGAAGTTTTAAAGTTGTGGTACAAGAAAAAGAAAATCACATTGCAGGATGTGTCTCTTAGTAAGAAAGATGGACCCATGGAAGCTAGCAAAGAAGTTATTACCCAGTCTGAAGTTGAATCAGAGCCAAAGTCTATAGAAGGAGATGAAGAAAAACTACAAGAAGGACATAATCAAGAAGATAAGGAGGTCATTGACTCAAAGGCACAAAGTGTTGCAGATTTGAAGAAAAAAAAACAAATTCCTACAGTTGTTGTATATCACCATCCACATCATATAGAGACACAAAAGTCATCAAGGCAAGGGCATGTGCATCAACACATTTATGCACCAGCAGGGCACCAGACAGGAAACCGATCAAGACGTGCATGGAGGACTACCAACACTACGAGAAGAGCTCAAGCTACAGAAACAATCCCATGGAAACCCCGACATGATGCAGAGAAAGATAAGGGTGGAAAGGTAGAAGATAAACATCATGTTCGACTTCCATTGGGATGGATGGATGGTCGTACTTGGTATTAGTTGGCTACATTGTGTAATCGGTCATATTGTATGGTTTCTTCTCATGTTTCAAGGACGAAACATCTGAAGGGGGATGGAATGTAGTATAACTAGGGAGGTAATATGGGAATTTAGTTATGTGTTATTAGTGGAAGTCATTTAATATATGAGAATGTGGTCATTCAATGTAAGGTGGACTAGGTCCACTATATTAATAAAGACCCACTATGGTAGTTGGATGTAATA
>SNQJ01S0041203.1:53459-67080 GCA_010110895.2 Picea sitchensis
TGGTCATTCAATGTAAGGTGGACTAGGTCCACTATATTAATAAAGGCCCACTATGGTAGTTGGATGTAATAAATGTGAGAAGGCTCTCTAGAAGGTTCCTAAGAGATAGGGAGAGCTATATAAAGAAGTGTAGGCAATGTAATTAAACATAGTGAAGAATATTGTGATTGTACAAACAATGATTGCTTGGGGAGTTTTATCCTTCCATAAGGATTAATATATGGTGTTACCCTACCTCAAGGGTTTTCTTTATTTCTTGTGTTCATGTTATGGTGAATGGTTTATGGTTTATTCTTGGTATTATTGAATTATATTTGCAGATTTGGTATAGGTACTTAACATCAGAAGAAGGGTCTTCGACTACTACACGGTAAAACTATAGTTGAAGGTATGTCTAATTGTTCTCTGGATTTTTATTTCTGTGAACATTGTGTATATGGGAAGTAGAATCAGGTAATATTCCCCTTTGGTGCAACGAGGGCAAAAGGAATTTTACAGCTAGTTCACAATGATGTGTTTGGACCTGTGTCGTTTCATCATTGGGAAAATCTGTGTAATATGTCTCATTTATAGATGAATTCTCGAGGAATTCTTAGATATATTTCCTAGGGAAGAAATCTGAAGTCTTTGACAGGTTTAAAGAGTTTAAGGCTCTCGTTGAGAATCAAAAAGAGAAAAAAATTAAGGTGTTGAGGACAGATAATGGTAGAGAGTTCTGCGGGAATGCATTTGAAGAATTTTGTAAGAAGTGCGGTATAGAAAGGCATAAGACTACTCCATATACACCTCAGTAGAATGGAGTTGCAGAAAGGATGAACATGATGTTGATGGAAAAATCAAGGTGCATGCTTAGTGGTGTCGGGTTAGGGAAATAATTATGGGCAGAAGCAGTGCGTATTGCATGTTACCCGGTCAACAGATCACCCTCATAAACACTGGATGACAAGACTCCACAAGAGGTATGGACTGGTAAGAAACCTTCTCTCACACATCTCAAGGTATTTGGTTGTGAGGCCTATGTTCATGTTCCAAAGGAAAACAAGAGTAATCTAGATAAGAAGGTTGAAAAGTGTATCTTTATTGGGTATAAAGATGGTCTCAAAGGTTATAAGATTTGGAACCCATAAACTAAGAAGGTTGTGTATAGACAAGATGTGGTATTTAGAGAAATGAAGAATGTTGTTAAACAATAAGTCCTACCAAGTAAGGAAGAACTAGAGAAAATAGAGTTTGATTTAAAGGGTGATGAATCAGACTCTACAGAAGAACATGAATCAGAAGAAGAAGATCCTCATACTCCAGTATTGAGGAGATCGGTACGAGAAACAAGGATACCGGAAAGGTATACTCCATCTGATTTCCGTTCAAATTTTTCTATGTCTATTACTAATGATTATCCTAGAACTATCAAGGAGGCAATGGATTCAGAGGATGGAATACTCTGGAAAAAGGCCATGGATGAAGAAATGGCAACCTTGGATAAGAATGAGGCTTGGGATCTAGTGGAGTTTCCAATTGGAAGAAAGCACATTGGCAGAAAATGGGTATTCAAAAAAAAGTTGAATGCAAAAGGAAAAATGGACAAATACAAATCTCGGTTAGTGGAAAAGGGTTATTCACAGGTTGAGGGAATTCAAATCATCATGTAAAGCATGAGATCAATCAACAATATCATCAATAAGTAATTTAATCAAGTATGACTGAAAAATGGCACCTTAAGGCTAAATAAAGCAAGTTGTTATAACATGTATTTTCTGCAGAAAATTGCAGCCTTATGTCTGTAGCTTTCAGTCACTTATATCAACAAATTACACTGTTAGTCTTTGATTTTGTCTTGGTTTAGTGAGAAACCCTTGTCTTAAATCCTCCTTACCCATTCATCATTTTTTGTTCTCAGTTGTTTTATATTCTTAGATTTTGGTATTTTATGGTTTGCATTATAATCTTTGATGATTTATTTAAGCTTGATTTTGAAAAACATTGTTTAAATTTGAAGTGTCTCCTTTTATGACGTTGGAATTTTAAAATTTCAAGTTGTCAAATGCGCTATGGGAATAAGCCTATTCCCGTAGCGCCAAATAATCATGCCATAACTTGCGTATTCCATCCCGATTTAGTTATGATGACACGATTCATGAATTGAGAGTGTGTGTGCTCCTATGAAAGCTTGGCAATCATTTCCAAATCCAACAGTTTCATAATATAATTGTTATGCACGCGCGCAGGGTTCATTTCAAAATCATCTGTTGTTTAATGATCATTATATGTTACCTGTTCGAGTTGGCTTAATTCAGCATTGCAGGGAGAAATGCAGGTATCTATTCAAAGCAACAGAATACACTAACAATTGCAGATAGTGAATTTGGAACTCGAGGACGACGGTCACAAAATTGAGTTTAATGGCGCCAAAGAGAAGCGGACAAGTTGCCAGAATCGAACCAGAAGGTGTCGAACTTCTTGAAGCCTATCCTCAGATGGCCCAAAGATTCAGAGACGTTGGGTGGTTTGAGTTCCTCACCACATTTCAAGGTTATAACGAGAAGGTTTCCATGGAATTTGCTTTGAACTTCGATGGTCATGAGGTCGAAATCGGTAAGATGTTGATGTTGGTGACAGAGCAGACTATAGCCAAGGCTTGCAGACTCGTGGTTGGAGGGGAAAGATGGTGGAAGAAGGAACACGTGGTTACTGAATTTGTAAATCAATTCCTTCTTCCAGATAAGCAAAATCCAGATTGGAGAAGGGGAATACCTCGCAATTGGGTTCGACCTGAATGGCACATTGCTCTGGTGGTGATTCACAGATATATCACCTACAAAGGGAGGTTTTCGTTGGTCTACATCTACCATATCAGAATACTGATGCATCTAAATGGTGACTACCCTTTAAATCTTCCTTATTTCCTGCTTAAAAGTTTGACATAAATGTCCAAGAAAGTGCAATCGATTTCCACTAATGCCAAAGGCAGTTTGTTCCATCAAGTCCTGATTAAAAACCTAGTCATGTCTGCCCTGAACGAATTACAGAAGCCCTGGAATTGGCTCACGCAATCCTTAAAACCTATCACTCAATCCAATAAGCAGAAAAAGGCCAGAGGAAGGAAAACTATTAAACAGAGTCGAGATATTTCTGATGAAAACCCTGTGAAAGATGAATCTTTTGATATCAAGGTAACTAAGAAGAGCAGAAGTAAGAGACCTAGATGGGAGCCCAAAATAGAAATGCTTCCTGAAGAAGATGTTAAAGGAGAGACAGAGTCAGATAATGATCTTGTTTCTCAAACTACAGTCAAGTCTGAAATGCCATCGACCAGCAAAAGGAGTGTTGCAATCAAAGGAAAAAAGGATAAAGGTATGTGTGTATCACAGAAACCTCGGAGAAATTCTACCAGGGTTACAAATAAGTATAGGCTAAAGTCAAAGGCAATGTTCAATCCGTCAATCAAAGAAGAAAACACCATAATCATATAATATTATTCTGAGGATGTTGAAACAAGCACCATGAAAAGAGCAAAAAAGACCCCATTTCCCAAGAAATCTGTCAGCAAAGGAAAGGGAATACTTACACCACCTACAGGCCCTGTAACGAGAGCTTCAACTAGATTAGAAAAGGCTAAAGAGATGGCTAAAGGCATCAGTGAATTCCCTGAAGAAAAACAGGATTACTTGGAAGACTCAGATTACTTACCAGAGGTACCTAGAGCTTTAGATTCATCAAGTTCTGAAGAATAACATAGCTCTGAATTAATCTCAAAATACTAGGTTAAAGCCAAAGAACCTAGTGTTACCTTAAATCTGAATGAAACTGCACCTTCTGAAGATTGTTCAGGATTTAGGGTTGAGATAAGAACTGATAAGGAAAAGATTAAGGAATTTCAAAAAACAATAAAACAATTAAAGAAATAAAAGATGCAGATAGAACAGTGGAATGCTCACCAGCAAGAAAGGATTCAAAGTCTTAAAAAGAAGAAGAAGGAGCAAAGGGAATTGCTTAAGGAACTCAGGGAAATTAATTTCAGACTTTACTGGCACAATGTTGTGTTAACCACGAAGCTCAAGCAGAAAAATGCCAAAGCCACTGCTGCGATTTTATCCTAAAAGGTAACATGAAGATTTGTTACAATTTTGTTTAAAGGTTCTCCAGGAGATATGTCAAAGATTATTCGTTTGATCAGGGAGATGCTAAGACTCCGATCTGTTTCATAGAGTCAAACAAAATCCCTATTTTGTAGAGTCAAATGTAATGTTGGCAATGTTTGTTATATCAAGTTGTTGAGTTGTGGACTATTTTCGGGACTAGAAGCTCATTTTGAGTGAATTACTTTAGGAGTTGGATACTTTTTTATTCTAGTCATTTAAAGTTGTTCTAGATAATAGGATCTGGAAGTTTTATAGATAGTTTAAATAGACAGAAGACAAACCTATGCGGGGGTCAAAAAATTGGAGATCTAGAGAAACTTTTTGTGGAGCTTATTGTAAAGGCATTTATGTTCAATTGACACTTAATAGCAAAGTCATATGGATGGTTAGACCTTCTTTTTTCTACTATGTTATTTCATTTTTCATGCTTGAATTTATTATTCAAATTGCAGTTCTTTTGGTTCTTGAATGTTAATTTGTACAGTGAAGATTTTGTTGTAGAGATAATTTTCAAGTAATGATTTCAAGGTGATACTCCTGTTTCTTTATAATATATTGAGACTAAACTTTTGTGAAGTTGACAAATTGAAGACTTCACTTTCTTTTTTCTTGAATTGGTTTACTCCATCTATGTACCTACCTATTATTCATCCAATGGGATATGCAATGTTTTAATCTTGATTTTTCATGCTATGTTGTAAACTTGACTCGGTTTTCAACCATTATACCAAAACCAAATCATAAAATCCTAAAAAAACACTTTGCAATAAAATCAATGATGCCCTAGCTTGCCCTTACCAGTAAAGTGCAACTTTAGGGACTAACAATTTTCGCGCCGTTGCTGAGGACGAAGAAACGAAGATATCTTCCCTGGGAAACGACAAGTTTAGATTCAGATCTTGATGGTGAACAAGATTTTGGATATTTTCTAAAGACTGATTATTCACCTGACGACTCCTCTTCGGTAATTATGGATCCTAAGAAAGAAGGGAAAGGACCTAAAAATCAAAAAAATCCTCCACCATCAAATAAGAAACCAGTAACAAGGAAAAATCCAGATCCCGAGCCTGTAGCAGCAGTACCAAATCCTGAAAAAATACTAAGAAAGCCTAAAGTTCTTCCTGGTCAGTCATCACATTCAAAAGGGAAATTAGCTTCAGAAAATTCTCAGGCAGAATCTTCTGAAATCATTAAAACCCAAGAAAATGAAGATTTGAAACCTGAAAGTGAAATTAAGCCTATTGTTGAGTTTGATATAGTTTCATTCCCAATAAGTGTTTCAGAATTAAATTCAGAACAAAGGAAGTTGCTTATTGAACTTATTAAACAAGAATATCCATTCTTGTTGTTTGAAACTGGAAATTTGAGAGTTCCCAGCACAAGTGTTAAGAGTGAAACATAGACTTCTTCGTCATCTTGTGAATCTTTCTCATTTGAAGATTTTGGATCACATTACTTTTATTTTGATAATCCTCTGTTTCTCAGTCCATTAGTTGATCATAGTTCAAAGGAGAAATTTCCATCTGCTGAAAGACAAGGTTCAGGGACAATATATATAAGTTGTAATATACAATGGATTGTTTCACCTGCAGCATCACCAATCTTGCTTACTCCCCAAGCTCTAAACACAGCTAATATGGCCGCAGACAAAATGGACCAAATAATTGCAGCTAGGTATGCTCCCTTGGTACTTCCTCAAGTCATGTATGCTTTTCCACCAAATGATTATATGAAATATTTGCCTAGATTTAATGGAGATGGATCAGTTACTGATGAAGAGCATTTGAGTTCTTTTTATAGTTTTGCAGACAATTTCAATGTAGAGCATGTTGATGTATGGATGAGATTATTTGTACAGAGTTTAAATGGGGAAGCAATAAAGTGGTTCAGGTGTTTGCCTGCTAATTCAATAGTTGATATTGTAGCTTTAGATGAGGCTTTTCTCAATCAATGGGCAGATAAAAAAGACTTTCAGTATTACCTTACTGAATTTGGTGCTTTGAGGAAACAAGGAGAATCAATCCTTGATTTTACCAAAAGGTTCAACCTGATGTACGGTAAAATTCCAGAGGAGATAAAACCTTCAGAGACATCAGCTAAAATCACTTTCGCCAATGCATTTGACGCTGAATTTTCCTTATTGCTTAGGGAAAGAAGAGATACTACCCTCAGCCTAATGCAAGATGCAGCTATTGAGGTAGAATCAAACATATTAGCAGCGGAAAAATTGAAGTCCAGAAGTGACAGAGATAGAAAAAAGAAAAAGGAAGAGTTGCCTTCATCTTCCAATTCAACATCCGATATTAAAATGGATGAAATGACGAAGATGTTGAAAACTTTGACATCTGAGATGGCAAGGTTGAAGATGGAACAAAAACAACCCAATAGACCTGCACAGGAGGGCGGTTATAGAAATCCAAATGAGTTCAGGAGACCAAACAATGTACCTCAAATTCTACCAAGAGAAAGAAAAAATCAAGATGACCAAAAGGTGTTACCTCCTTTTCAGAATAATGCAGTAGATGAGGAGGAAGATAATGATGGTATAGAAGAAGACTCTGCAGTTCATTTGAATGATTATGAATCATCTCCTCTACATGTAACACAACAAGAATATGAAGATACTTTAATTGCAAATCAGTTTGAGGAAGGGGATGGAGAGGAGATTGTCCAGCATGAACCTACAAGGAAAAGGTACAATCTCAGACCTGGTTCCCATGCACCTAAAGTAGATATACCTATTTCTACAAAGAAAGACAATACTTCAGTTAAGACAGGGGCAATCAAAGGCGTTCCCAATGTTCAAGCGGATCATTCATTGAAGCAACCTATCAAAGATAGCACTGTTGACATAAGGGAACCAGATAAAAATGTCCCTGCTTTCAATTTAGAACATGAAATCAACAAAATTAAGATTCCAGTACCATTATTAGAACTTATGAAAACAGAACCATTTAGAAAAATTGTCCTTAAGGCTCTAGAAGCTCCAGCTCATGTCACCTTCTCAGATGCAGTCATCCTTGAAGATGAAAACCCTGCCATTACTATTGGACCTCACATCGAAGACAAAATGGATGCCTCTCCACCATTTTACATTTCACTAAATATCCATGATAAGATATTGCATAATTGCTTAATGGATTCTGGTGCTTCACATAATGTCATGCCTAAGGTGGTGATGGAAGAATTAGGGTTGGACATTACTAGACCATATCATGATTTATATTCTTTTGATTCCAAGAAAGTCAAATGTCTTGGGCTTATGAAAGATGTAGTTGTAACTCTTTCCCAATTACCCATGAAGAGTGTGGTGTTAGATGTTATCGTGGCTGACATACCACCAAAATTTGGGATGCTTCTTTCAAGATCTTGGGCTAAAAAGGTAGGTGGCACTCTGCAAATGGACCTAATCTATGCAACCATACCTATTTTTGGTGGCGAACAACGGAGATTATACAGAGAAATCAGACTGGCTTATTTGGTAAGTGATCATGACAATCCCACTAATCATCCTATATATGTTGTAGAAGATTATCTGGGTTCTTCTATTTTTCATATGGATGAGGAAATGGCAGAAATATCAGTCAGAAAGTCAATAACTACAGTAGGAGATAGTGAAGACCATTTTGTTTGGAAAATGTATTTTGATGGGGCTTGTTCTAAAGAAGGTTTCGGAGCTGGTATTGTCTTCATTTCCCCTACCAAGGAGGTTATTCCAATGTCATATAAACTTGAATTTGACACCACTAATAACATCAGTGAGTATGAAGCTTTGATGTTAGGTTTGAAAGCCGCAAGAGACATGAGAATAAATAAGTTGTATGTTTTTGGAGACTCTGAACTTATTGTTCACCAGGTTAGAAACATATATCAAACCAAACAGCAAATATTGAAACAATATAGAAATGAGGTGTGGGATTATGTGGATAATTTCTTCTTGGCATTCAATATTACTTTTGTTCACATGGATTTAAATCAGCAGGCTGGTTCTTTGGCATTTGCAGCAAGCAATTTCAAAACTCCGATGTTTCCTAATCTGAAGTTTCAAATTGAAGTCAGACACAGACCTTCAATTTCAGATAATATAAAACATTGACAGGTTTTTAAAGATGATGAGGAAATTCAGAGATTTTTGAAAACCATTGAAGAGTTTTCTAATATTTCAATTGATCAAGATGACGAAGATGCAGAAGCAGAAATACACACTACAGAAATTCTTCAAGATACTATTGTTGGTCACAAGATCATCGAATTGAAGACAAACCATTTGCCTAAGGGTTTGGTTCCATTAGAAAGGTTGTTCGATCATAATGATGTCTCTAAGAAGGTTGTTATCCAAACAGAAGAAACAGATGTGGAAGACTGTGACATTAGTTCAGATGCAAATCCCAGGTTGGTAAAAATATCCAGGAAATTGTCAAAAAAGCAGAAGGAAGCATACATTGAATTAATGAAACAATATTCAGATATAATCGCCTGGTCTTATGAAGACCTGAAATTGTTTGATACAGAAATTATTCCGCATAAAATCCCTCTGAAACCTGGATCAAAACCTGTAAAACAGAAATTCAGGCAATTCAATCCTTTACTGTTACCAATAATAGAAAAGGAGTTGAAGAGGTTGCTAGAAGCAAAAATCATAGTGCCACTAAGATACTCAGAATGGATAGGGAACCTTGTGCCCGTTAGGAAAAAGAACGGAGAGATAAGGCTCTGAGTAGACTTCTAGAATCTAAACAGGTGTTCTTTGAAAGACAATTATCCATTACCAAAAATGGATTATATCTTACAAAAGGTTGTCGGCGCGAAGAGAATGTATATGCTTGATGGATATTCAGGGTACAATCAAATATCAATAATGGAAGAAGACAAAAATAAAACAGCTTTTACCACTCCTTGGGGCACCTTTATGTACGAAAAGATGTCTTTTGAGTTGATAAATGTTGGAGCTACATTTCAAAGAGCTATGGATATAGCTTTTGTTGGCGAGAAAGACAGGTTTGTGGTGATTTACCTTGATGACATCATTGTATTTTCAGTATTAGATGAAGACCATATACAGCACTTGAAGTAGACCTTTGAGAAATGCAGAAAGTACGACATATCACTTAATCCCAAAAAATCACATTTTTCCATGGAGGAAGGTAAGCTTCTTGTACACATCGTTTTGCCTGAAGGAATTAAAATAAATCCAGAAAGAGTAAAGGTTATTCAGCTAATCGACATTCCAAGAAATAAAAAGTCAATTCAGTCCTTCATTGGTAAAATTAATTTTTTAAGGAGGTTTATACCTAACTTTGCAGAGATTGTCAAATACATCACTGACATGTTGAAAAAGGATGCAAAAATTAAGTGGATACAGGAGGCAAGAGAATCCTTCGAAAGGATCAAACAGGCTATTGTTTAGGCACCTCTTCTAATCAGCCCATATTTTTCTAAGGAGTTCATGATTTTTTCATTTGCATCAGAAAATACCATAGCCATTATTCTTCTGCAAAGAAATGAACAAGGTCATGAGCAACCTATCTCCTTCTTTAGCAAAACCCTCATGGATTATGAATTCAAGTATGATCTAATAGAAAAACAGGCTTATGCCTTAGTGAAGGCTTTAAAATCTTTCATAGTATATATTCTTCAATCAAAAATTATTTCTTATGTCCCAAGCATTGCAGTCAAAGAAATATTGGTTCAGCTTGATTGTGAAGGTAAGAGGGGAAAATGGATAACAAAAATCTTGGAATACGATCTCACCATAAAACCTACTCAACTGATAAAGGGACAAGGCCTCGCCAAATTAATGACAAAATCCAATTACAAAGCAATTGGATTATACCATCTTTCAGACATGACACATGACTCTTCTGTCCATATTGAAGAAATTGATTTACAAATAAACAACAAGTATGTTTCTTCAGAATGGTATAAAGACATCGTATTTTTTTTGCTGAATTTTCAATCTCCCCCAGAATTGGATAAATCAAAATACAGATCATTAAAGTTGAGAGATGTAAAATATTGTATTGTTGATCAGACCCTGTATTGGAAAGATCCCAACGGTTTTCTGTTGAGATGTGTGGACAAAAAGGAGGCTAAACAAATCTTTCAAGATCTGCATCATGGTGTCTGCGGAGGTCATCATCATTGGAAGGCTATTGCCTTCAAAATTCTTAGAGCAGGCTATTACTGGACAATTCTATTCTCGGATATTTTTTCTCAGGTCAAGGCATGTGAACCTTGTCATAAATTTGTCGTGAAGCAGAAACTTATATCTATGCCTCTGAAACCAATCATTGCCCACGGACCGTTCCAACAGTGGGGATTAGATTTCATTGGAGAGATTAATCCCACCTCATCAGGGCAGCATAGATGGATTCTTACAGCCATCGATTATTTTACAAAGTGGATAGAAGCAATTCCGACTTGAAATACTACAGACAAGGTAATCATGGAATTTCTAGAGGGATACATTTTTTCCAGGTTTGGTTGTCCTAAAAAATTGGTCACTGATAATGCACAGGCTTTTAAGTCTAATTCCATGCTTGAATTATACAATAAATACAATATCAAATTGGTTCATTCTACTCCCTACTACCCCTAGGGGAACGGATTGGCTGAATCTTCCAATAAGACACTGGTAAGGATTATCAAAAAGTTGTTGGCAAAAAATAAAAAAGCATGGGATTCCAAGTTAAAGTTTCCTCTATGGGTTGATCGCATCAGCAACAAGAAATCTATTGGGACATCTCCCTTCCAGATGGTATATGGCACATAAGCTATCCTTCCAACTCAATTAGGCCTGCCATTCTTGAATTTTCTGCAAGAAGAATAGGAAGAACCCAATGATGTACAAAGAAGGATCTTTCAGCTCATTGAAGTTCAGCAGGCCAGAGAACAGGTTAACCAGAAAGTTGTTGCTCATCAGAACAAAATCAAAGCTACATTTGATAAAGGAACTAAGAAAGATGTTTTCAATGAAGGAGATTTGGTGTTGAGATGGGATGCCAGGAGAGAAGATAAAGCAAAACACGGAAAGTTCGATAATCTGTGGTATGGCCCTTTCAGGATAACCAAGGTAATGAACAATAACACTTTTCTCCTACATAATTTAGATAACACTGGAATTTTTGGGGGCCCAGTGAATGGGAGGTTCTTGAAGCATTATTTCATCTAAAGGTTCGACATGTTAGAGTTAGTATAGTAGGTTTTATTTCAATAAAGACTCCATATACCCAATGGATTTGTTTTTACAGTTATGCTGAAAATAAAAGACAGACAGTCACAGGGGAATCAAAGAATCAGAGATAAAGGAAAGGCAACGGTTTGTAGTTCTTGGAGTTTAGTATCAAAACTCCATCCCCAGAAGGAGCCAATGTTAGTCTCTGATTTTTTCTTGGTTTAGTGAGAAACCCTTGTCTTAAATCCTCACCCATTCATCATTTTCTGTTTTTAGTTGTTTTCTATTCTTAGATTTTGGTATTTTATGGTTTGCATTATAATCTTTGATGATTTATTTAAGCTTGATTTTGAAAAACATTGTTTAAATTTGAAGTGTCTCCCTTTGTGTCGTTGGAATTTTAAAATTTCAAGTTGTCAAACACGCTACGGGAATAAGCCTATTCCCGTAGCGCCAAATAATCATGCCATAACTTGCGCCTGCCATCCCGATTTAGTTATGATGACACGATTCATGAATTGAGAGTGCGTGTGCTCCTATGAAAGCTTGGCAATCATTTCCAAATCCAACAGTTTCAGAATATAATTGCTATGCACGCACGCAGGGTTCATTTCAAACTCACCTGTTGTTTAATGATAATTATATGTTACCTGTTCGAGTTGGCTTAATTCAGCATTGCAGGGAGAAATGCAGGTATCTATTCAAAGCAACATAATACACTAACAATTGCATATAGTGAATTTGGAACCCGAGGACGTCAGTCGCAAAATTGAGTTTAATGGTGCCAAAGAGAAGCGAACAAGTCGCTAGAATCGAACCAGAAGGTGTTGAACTTCTTGAAGCCTATCCTCAGATGGCCCAAAGATTCAGAGACGTTGGGTGGTTTGAGTTCCTCACCACATTTCAAGGTTATGACGAGCAGGTTTCCATGGAATTTGCTTTGAATTTCGATGGTCATGAGGTCGAAATCGGTAAGATGTTGATGCTAGTGACAGAGCAGACTATATCCAAGGCTTGCAGGCTCGTGGTTGGAGGGGAAATATGGTGGAAGAAGGAACATGTGGTTACTGAATTTGTAAATCAATTCCTTCTTCCAGATAAGGAAAATCCAGATTGGAGAAGAGGAATACCTCGCAGTTGGGTTCGACCCAAATGGCACACTGCTCTGGTGGTGATTCACATATATATCACCTGCGAAGGGAGGTTTTCGTTGGTCTACATCTACCATATCAGAATATTGATGCATCTAAATGGTGACTACCCTTTAAATCTTCCTTATTTCCTGCTTAAAAGTTTGACAAAAATGTCCAAGAAAGTGCAGTCGATTTCCACTAATGCCAAAGGCAGTTTGTTCCATCAAGTCCTGATTAAAACCCTAGTCATGTTTGCCCTGAACGAATTACAGAAACCCTGGAATTGGATCACGCAATCCTTAAAACCTATCACTCAATCCAATAAGCAGAAAAAGGGCAAAGGAAGGAAAACTATTAAACAGAGTCGAGATATTTCTGATGAAAACCCTGTGAAAGATGAATCTTCTGATATCAAGGTAACTAAGAAGAGCAGAAGTAAGAGACCTAGTTGGGAGCCTGAAATAGAAATGCTTCTTGAAGAAGATGTTAAAGGAGAGACAGAGACAGATAATGATCTCGTTGCTCAAACTACAGTCAAGTCTGAAATGCCATCGACCAGCAAAAGGAGCATTGCAATCAAAGGAAAAAAAGGATAAAGGTGTGTGTGTATCACAGAAACCTCGGAGAAATTCTACCATGGTTACTAATAAGTATAGGATAAATTCAAAGGCAATGTTCAATCCGTCAATCAAAGAAGAAGACACCATAATCATAGAAGATGATTCTGAGGATGTTGAAACAAGCACCAAGAAAAGAGCAAAAAGATCCCATTTCCCAAGAAATCTGTCAGCAAAGGAAAGGGAATACTTACACCACCTACAGGCCCTGTAACGAGAGCTTCAACTAGATTAGCAAAGGCTAAAGAGATGGCTAAAGGCATCAGTGAATTCCCTGAAGAAAAACATGATTACTTGGAAGACTCAAATTACTTACCAGAGGTACCTGGAGCTTTAGATTCATCAAGTTCTGAAGAAGAACATATCTCTGAATTAATCTCAAAATACCAGGTTAAAGCCAAAGAACCTAGTGTTGCCTTAAATCTGAATGAAACTGCACCTTCTGAAGACTGTTCAGGATTCAGGGTTGAGATAAGAACTGATAAGGAAAAGATTAAGGAATTTCAAAAAACAATAAAACAATTAAAGAAAGAAAATATGCAGATAGAACAGTGGAAT
>SNQJ01S0041204.1:17535-29720 GCA_010110895.2 Picea sitchensis
TAGCAAGTGCACATAGATCTATGGTCATCACGACAACACGGATATGGACGGTCTATAGGATATTTTGGACCCCCTTGACCTTTCTTCCTTTAACGGTGCGGGGGGTTCGGAATGAGGCGTCTGTTCCCAACAGGCCCCATCCCAGCATGTCACTAATCTATTGTGTCACACCTCTTCCCTTCTGACATACCACCACCACCTCATGATGTCACATCTCAATATCCATCTCCACCTATATTATCCATCCACCCGTTACAGGTCATGTCTCCCTCTTTTATCCCCCCAATCATCATCCTCCACATGATCCAGGTACACACGTCATACGTCCTTCTAGTGCCTCCTCACATTCCTAAGGATCTGTTGGTAATTTATTATAGGCTACATATATGTTAGCCTTCTGATCTATCCCCCACACCCAATGGATACCCGCTCACTCAAAAGTAACCCCTGTCCTGCCATTTGCACATTGTTCACTCTCTCTACGTACCAGACAATTCCCCCCCCCCTCAGTGATGCATCCATCTACCTTGCCATAGACATTATCCACTAACATTTTTGTTTCAGTTACAGGTACCGTTGGAAGTGATGGTGCCAAAGTCTAAAAAACAGAGGTCGAGGAGAATCCATTCCTCCCCTCTCCCATCGATCTCGACTGGATTCCATGAACAGACAAATATTATCTAATCTCAGAGACCAGGTGCGAATTCGATTTCACAGAATTACATTCGTGGTTTAAAGACACATTCCTAGATCAAAGCGATGAGATTGGGCTCTCGGAGTCAAATTTTCCCTTGTATCTCCTTCCCTAGGTCCATCATTTCCCTGAATTTGCCATCAAGTGCCAAGCTCATTACCTCCCTGACCAGAGAGCCATAGTTTCTTCATCCAGAGAAACTCTTTTCATTATCACACTAGAGGCCATTGATCAGATGATGCAAATATCTAGAGCTGAATCTGCCTCCCCTTTCAACCTTGAAATCCTAACAGAGTTATACCAGAACCTGTCTTTTCCTCAAAGAGCCCAGATCTTTGAGATTTTCCTCCCACAGGATGCTCAACTCCCCAAGAAAAATCCCCCGTATCATTCCTCCCTGTTCTCAGAAAAGGGAAACAAAGTGATTTCATCACTTTGTTGTCTACTTGGATATTTTTTAGATGAATGGGTAGATGAACCTATATTGGGGTTCCTATCTATTTTCTCCACTAAGGAAAAGGCCACCATCCAGTTTGACTACAACACTTTCCTGATAGAGAACATCCATGATCAACTTTCTAAATTCACCACAGAGGGCATGTTCTGGTATTCCTCGATACTGGCCTACATGTTCATGTTTTATCAAGCAGACAAATTATCCTTCCTTATGTAGAAAATGGACCAGGACGAAAATCCGCAGGAAGTAACCCTATGGACTTCACTTCTCATAAGAAACTCCATGGAGTTCAGTTTTAAACAATTTATTGAGATGTTTTATCATCCGATGGTGAGCATGCTTAGTGGGAGACCAAAGCCAAGGATAAATGAAGAGATCCAGATAATGTTACACCTCTCGGACCTCGCAAAGACGGGAGACTGGTTCCTATATCAAGAACACATAGATATCAGAGTGTATAGATGTGAGTTAGCTCCATACAAATTGCCCAAATATTTGCCCATGCAGATATTTGCACTAGAGTATATTCGCCAGATGATAAATTCAGATGATATTCACTTTTTATCTCTGAAGAAAAAAGAGCAGCTGAGGATTAAGGGGAAGATAGAACCTTTTATCTACAATAGTTGAGCTGTTGGAGAAGAGGCAAAAAATATATTAAAGGAAATGAAATTCAGCACCATTTTCATTTGGCAATATGATCCAAGTGGAATCATCATAGAAATGAGAGCTAAAAACAAAAGTGCACAGTATGCTCACACTCTCAAACCAAAAATTGAGAATTATGTAAATCAGACACAGTGGGAAGAGAACACCTTGGAAGACATTGAACAACAGTCTTCCTTAATCCCAACTTCATAGACTACCACTCCACCAGTGCCAAAGGAAAAAATACCAAGGAAATATACCTCTCTTTTGGTCTTTGAAGTATCAAGGGAGGATTTTCTTTACACAGTAAAAAGCCTAAGACCATTCATACTATTCCCAAGTCTGGTGAGGAAGATACTGATTCTTCCAAAGGGGCTAAGGGAGAAGGTACACCAATTCCTTCAATCAGTTGTCAGACAATGTCTACTTCTTCTTCAAAGAAGAAGAATGATATAACCGTGGCCACCCAAATTCCACAGAGATCCACAAAGATGAACATTTTTGAAAAATATGATCTGATTAAGAAGAAAAACTAGACACTGACTAATAGTACCTATGGTTAGTTCTGGAAGCAAACATCCATAGCACAACGCATATTGTTATCAGTTTTCGACAAAGAAAAAGGAAGAATGCATCTGGCATTTCTGCAGGCACAGGTACCTCAACCCAAATAAATCACTGACTACAAAAGGTCAACCCTTGTGTTTGATACCAAACAATTTCATCCAACTGATCAGATGGATATGCATAGACAAAATGGAGAAATGGTTTTTTCCACTTTGGACCATGCTTCCTCTACAAATGAAAAATTATAGGTAGCTCTAAACAATGTTCAGACCTAGTTGAAACTGGAAAATATATCCTCTTTTTCAAAGGATAATAGGATAAAATCCTTAGAGTAATTGGTAGTCAAGATCGGGTATGATCCCTCGAATGTGAAAGGAACAAAGAAATTATTAAAGAAAAAGAATGTTGATATAGCATCTCTGAGAAAACAACTAAAATTGCCACCCACAGAAGATGCACAAGCTAAGGAGATCACTGAGACAGAAGGTGAGAAGGATGATATTCTCAAGTTGATCATGGAGAATAATGCACAATTAAGGTAGATGGAAGAAGAGCTGGAAAGGTTGGTAAAGGAGAAGGAACAAATAACACCCATGGAATTCATTCCACTGAGCGCAGTTCACCTCACATGAGTTAGCACAACAATTGTAGCAACGAGCACCACAACATAAATCCCATCATCCACCCCACTGATAGCTCTGGAAAAAACTATGGAGATGGCAAAGTCCAAGGAAGAGATGAAATTACAAGAAACACAAATCAACAGGCTGAAAAAGGAAGTTGAGAGCCTTCAGGAACTCAAGTCTTCTTACCAGACCAGCTACAACATGGATAAATAAACATCAGAAAAGCTAAAACATGAATTGCAGTAGCTGCAAAAGAAAATAGTAGCAGGCAAGACCCTTGCCGAAGCAAAAGAGAATATTTGGATGGATATCTCCAAATCCATAAATGAAATCTAGCCTATGGTATAGATCATGTTTTGAGCAAAATGAACTAGTGATAAGAAGCAAGCAGGTTATTGACAAAATAAAAGGAGATTTGGGAGAAATGCCCACTAAATCCAATGAAATAATTAAATTCCTGGACTCAAAGACTAGAGAAGAACTGTAAGACTTGAAGATCGAATACAAGACATAAACCATCCTCGAAGTCAAGAGGGTTCTGACCAAAAGAGGACTGATGTTGCAATTGGAAGAAAAAGTCCAGAACATGGACATTAGAGTTCAAAGGTTTTTCAACAAGATCGAGGCTCTGCAGAAGAAAGGTCTTCTTGGTTTAATGGTTCTGAATGACAAGCTGATGACCCTTCCAGACTACATGTAGAAGATGGCTACAATGGTCAAGGATAGTTCCAAGCTCTCGGGGATACAAGGCAGTATAACATGTAGGGCATTCTTGGAGACTTTGCAGCCAGACATTAGCATACAACATGAGATCAAATATATTTTCATCATCAAACCAACTTTTTCCAAGTACACAGAAGTGGATGAAATATACCGTAGACTACTCAAAGTCACCATTCCCAATCAACTAAGATGGGAAGAGCTGTGCAATTTGATTGAGTAGGAAATGAGGTGTGTAGGATGAGTCAACAAACAGATCAGTCAAAGTCATGTGGGTGACTCACCAATGGCCTTCCCCAGATTTAGCATGAAGAATTCGACACATCATCGATAGTTCCTAAATTTTTGTATCTTGTTAGCTAGTTAGTTAGATTAAGAGTCTGTCACATCCTAATAATTGATGACAGGGTCATTTGTAATTTTGATTATAAATACTTCAAACTTAGAGGTATTGAGGGTTGATTTTTACACCCTAGCAAGCTGTAAGCACTGTAATTTTTATCAAGAAAATTTTTCAGTAATATAAAGAGATGTTTCACAGGATTCTTGTGTGTCATCTATTGGTGAAGTTTTCTATTCTTAGTTGAATGTGTATCTTTTCTAGTTATCATCTTGTTTTTCTAGTTTGATCATTTAAAAGGAGTTAAAGTTACAGAATTTACCTTCGCATACTCTGTTGATAGCTTTTAAAGGATCTAAGTGTTTTCTTCTTATGTTGAAGTCAATAAATTATTGAATGCTTCTTGGTTATAATTAGTCATCTCCCCTTTTTCTACTAACCATCATTTTATTGCTAAAGAATCCAATAGTTGCATTATCCTTCCCTGTGAAAAGAATATTTATATTTTTTCTTCGATCTCTGCCTTTATAAAACATACCCCATAGCCCAATGGATGTGTAAAACCTTTCAGCCATCTTAGAAAAAAAAAAACAAAAACGGTCCTGAACTATTTAACTAGCCTAATATCTGAAGTTTAAAACAAAGTTAAATCTTACAGAGAGATCCCTCTTTGAAACTCGTAGGTATAGCTCCTAGTTTTGAAGTGGTTGGATAAGGTTACCTCTAGTAAATTTCTTCTACTTGAAAACAACCTCTGGTAATTTACAGAGTGATAACATAAATGGCGACCATACTAGGGGACTGAACAATATTTCAATCCTACAGTTTCTTTCCCCTAGACAAAGAAAACCTTATTTCTGAGCAAGTCATAAAATCCAAACGTATAAAGAGATAATGTTAAGAGGGTGTTAAAGTTTGTATATAATTAGTTTAAGGTTCTCTTATAAAGAAAAACGAAATAAAAAATTAGAATTGTGGCTCCCAAAAGAGTTTTTACTAGATCTCATCCAGACCCAGAGCCTGTAGTAGTAATAGACAATCCTAAAAAATTATTCTAGAAGAAAAAAACTACAGAGGTTTCCGGGAGTCACAATCCACTTCCAAGGTCCCTTTCTTTCCCAGAGAAGTTAATTTCCTTTCAAGATCTCGAGTTTGATATATATTTTCAACAAAGCCTTTTCAGGACAAAATCTGATAGTTTTGCCAGTGAAACAATTTTAGATCAAACCGTCTTTCAGCCGAGGACCCCTGAAATACTCTCTCCTAGAGCTGAAGTTGATCAACGTTTTTTCCCCGAATCTGATAATCTTGAAGACCTAGTTGAGAATATTGGTCAAGCCTTATACAAACTCCACCTTCAACCGTCAGTCAAACTCCCTACTTAGACAGTTGCTGCAATTTCTGTTAAATCTAAAACAGGTCACTCCTTTTCTCCCAGACCTTCATCTTCTACAGATTTAGTCACTACCTCCCCTGTCGCATAGGTTGTTGTTCAACCTCCTCCACCAATCATGATAGGGAGATATTCCCCACTGGTGTTGGTTTCCCCTTTACATGACATGCCTCAATATTATCAAACCAGACTCCCTCAGTTTGATAGTACTAGTCCCCTTAATTCACAACAACATGTTAACAAAATGAACAATTATTTTGATTTACAGGAAGTGGATGAAGTTGATGTGCAGATCAGACTATTTGCATAGAGTCTGTCTGGAGAGGTAAAAAAGTGGTTCAAGGCCTTACCTGTTGCTACCATAAATGACATTTCTATTTTTCATTGAGCTTTCCTTGACAGGTGGGAGGTGAAGAAAAATCCTCTCCAGATCCTGTCAGAATATGAGAACATCAGACATAACCAAGGAGAGACAGTGCAAGATTATTGCACTCGTTTCAACACTCTGTATAATGCAATTCCAACTGATATCAAACCACCACAAAGTTTGGCATTAATAAAGTTCCCCGATGGATTTGATGCAGATATGTCTTATCAAATAAGAGAGAGAAATGCCACAACTCTAGAAGACATGCAGAAAAGTGTCGTCAGTGTAGAAGAAAATCTTTTGGCCAGAACAGCCAGGAAGAAAACAGAAAGGCGAGTCACTATTAAATAAGAGCATTCTACTTCCTCATCAGACACCAAACTAGATTCTCTAGCCAGAGATATGGACAAAATGATGGAGAGACTCACTGTAAATGAAAGAAATCCACCTAGGGAGAATCAATCCACTCCTCAAATTCGAAACCCAAACTTAAGAAGAAATCCACCCCAGATCAGGCAGAGAGATCCTAGAGATCAAAGAGAGTAGAGGGGGCCTGATCAACAGATCAGATCCCCCCTCTAGGAGAATTACGTCGATGATGGGGAGGAGGTAATCGAGGAGTTTAATGACACTCATATAAACCTAATGGGTGATCACGATCATGATCATGAATCCATTTTCCTCACCCAGGAAGAGCACACGATGTTCCTCCTTTCACAAATGGAGGTAAATGAAGAAGCTGAGGAATCAAGACAACATGCCTTTGAGAATGCTATAATGGAGTTTCATAGGCAGTATAACCTGAGGAGAAAGAATACAAATGAAAACTCTCCGAAGAAGGCTGCTGAAACCAAGAAAACCTCAAAAAACCTTCCCAAGAAAGTCCTTGAGAGAAACAAGGCTGGACCTCACACACAAAAAACTCTAGAAATACTAAAGAGAGAAAATCAGGATGAAGTTTCATAAATTAGTCAACGAAGTGCACCCGACCATAGAATTCCAACACATAAATTAGAAGTACAGATCTTAAGCAAACCTTCCACTGCATTCAACCTTGAAGGGGAACTTTCTAAATTAAAAATTCCCATTCCCCTCTCCGAGCTAATGAATAAGAACGCTTATAGGTAATAGGTGATTAAAGCTTTGAGCATCGAACCTGAGATAGGTACTAAGGCTTTGAATGTTGGATCTGCAAATCACTCAAACACAGTAAATCTTCCTGATGACTGACAAGAGCTCATGTTTGGTCCTGAAGTTGATGGTCAAACTGATAATGGTGTCTTGGCCCCTTTTTATATTAGCATAAACATGCATGATCTGATATTACACAACACTATGCTGGATTCAGGTGCCTCTCACAACTTGATGCCCAAATTTGTTATGGAAAAGTTGGGGCTCGAGGTCACCAGACCCTATAAAGATTTTCAATATTTCGATTCCAGAAAGGTTAAATGCATAGGCCTGATCAAAGACTTATGCATTACATTAGTCCAAATCCCAACAAAGAGTATGGTAATGGATATAGTAGTTGCAGATATTCCCCCAAAATACAGTATGTTATTGTCAAGATCATGGGGAGCTAAGCTGAAAGGAACCTTGCAGCTAGATATGTCCTATGCCACCATCCTGGTATTCAGACAACAGAGAAGACTGTATCGAGAGACCTTGATGAAATATATGGTCAGTAGTCAGGAAAAGCCACATAACTATCCATTATACTCTGCACACTCTGATATAGACTCTTTCATTCTATACAACGATGGTGATGTGGAAGAAAACAATGCTCAGATGGAAGATGATACACATGATTTGAAATAAATTAAAACAATCTTGGAGACAAGAAGGGTGGAAATGGTAGAAAGGGAAGAACTGCCAACAGATTTTTGGAGCATGGATTTCGATGGTTTTGTGAGTAAAGAAGGAGCTAGAGCTAGATTTTGGTTGCATAATCACAGATCAAGGTATTTTGAGAGTCACTCGTATAAACTAAATTTTCAATGCACCAATAATGTAGCTGAGTATGAGGCTCTGATGCTCGGCTTGAAACTACTAAAGAAAGTTGGTTCCAAACAGATCATGGTAAGGGGTGATTCTGAATTGATTATCAAGAAAATCAAAGGTGAGTATGCAACTAAACACCCTAGACTTAGGGCTTATATAAATGTTGTTTTGGATGCTCTTCAATGCTTTACTGAAATCGACTTGCAGGTAATGCCTAGAGGACAAAACATACTGGTAGACAGGCTGGCCATATCGACAACTACCTATAAAATTCCTTTTCGTCCCACTCGCAAGTACACAGTGGAGGTGAAGTGCAGACCAACCGTTCCTGACAACATCAGATACTGGCAGGTATTTGGAAATGATGATCAAATTGAAGATTTCCTATAGTGTAAGAATGGTTTTGAAGTTGCAAACATAGATTTAGAAAATGATGGTGAGATTGTAAATAAATCTATTTTTGAAAGTATTAGTGTAAATAACATAGATTTCAAAAAGATCAATGAAATTAAAGTAGATGAAGATGAATTAAATGAAAATGAGAAAGATTATGGCATTCTACTATTGAAAAGTAATGTGATACCTAGAGGTCTAGTTCCTTTAGAAGACTTATTCGATTTTAACGACATAGCCAAAATACCAAAAATTGAAGCTAGTGGTAGGGAAGTCGAAGAATGCAATATAGGAACAGAAGAAAAACCCAATATGATAAAAATTTCTAAATATCTACCCCCTGAGCAAAAACACAAATACATTGAACTTTTTAAGGAATACGTAGATGTTTTTTCCTGGGGTTACGAGGACTTAAAATCTTACGACATGAGTATCATACAACATCGCATTCACATAAAAGAAGAACACAAACCATTTAGACAGAAAATTAGGAGAATTAATCCCAAGTTGCTTCCCTTGATAGAGAAAGAAATAAAAAAGATGTATGATGAAAGGATAATAGTCCCCTTGAGGTTTTCCAAATGGGTTTCTAACTTAGTTCCTACCAGGAAGAAAATTGGCGAGATCAAACTTTGCATAGATTTCATAAATCTAAACAAAATCTTCCTCAAAGACAATTATCCTCAGCCCAAAATGGACCATATTTTACAAAAGGTGGTTGGGTCCAGCAGGATCTCCTTACTAGATGGTTTCTCTGGTTACAACCAAGTTCTTTTCCATCCAGAAGATCAAGAGAAAACAACTTTTACCACACCTTGGGTAACCTTCATGTACGTGAAGATTCCTTTTGGTTTGATGAACGATGGGGCTACTTTTCAAAGGGAAATGGAAATTGCTTTTGTGGACGAGACTGGAAGATTTATAGTCATTTATCTGGACGATGTGACTGTCTAATCCAAATTTGATGAGGAACACTTACTCCACCTCAAACGTGTGTTTGAGAAGTGTAGGAAATTTGGGATTTCATTGAATCCTGAGAAAAGCCTTTTCGGGTTAGAGGAAGGTAAACTACTAGGACACATAATCTCGAAAGACGGAATTAAAATAGATCCCAGCAGGATAGAAGCCATCCAGAAGGTGGAACACCATAGGAATATCAAATAACTGCAATCTTTCATTGGCAAAATAAATTTCCTTAGAAGGTTCATACCAAACTTGGCCAAACTTCTCAGGAACATCACTAATATGTTGAAAAAAGACACAAAAATCAAATGGAACACCGAGTCCAAACAATCATTTGAGTAGGTGAAACATGCGCTCACCCAAGGCCCAACTCTGATCAACCCAGATTACACCAAAAACTTTTACCTTTTCTCCTTTGCATCTGAACACACCGTAGCAGCAGTGCTGTTGCAGAAAAACAGTGAAGGGTATGAACAACCAATAACATTTTTCAGCAAATCTTTGAGAGATGTTGTTTTGAACTATAACATAATGGAGAAACAGGCTTTTTCTCTGGTGAAATCCATAAAATACTTTAGAATATATATTCTCCATTCTCACACGATTGCATACGTTCCAAACACAGTGGTTAAGGATATCCTGACCCATGATAATCCAGATGGTAGAAGAGGAAAATGGATTGAGGTTATTCTGGAATATGACATTGAAATAAAACCTACTAAACTGATCAAAGGACAGGGTTTGGCAAAACTAATGGCCAAGTCTAATTTTCATGCTCTAGATATTAATTTTTTGGCTACAGTTGATGGACCGGAAGAGCAGGCGACTCCAAACATAAAAGAGGTATTCTTAAACTCCCCTCGGTACGCATACCTCATTTTTGTACTCCAAAATTTACAAGCTCCTCCTGGTTTGACTAAAACCAAAGCCATATTTATTAAATTGAAAGAATTGAAATTTTGTATTCTAGAAAGAAATCTCTACTGGAAAGATCCTGGTGGTGTCTTGCTTAATTGCTTGCTAAAATACAAAGATGACAAAGTTCTTCAAGATTTTGATGCAGGAGACTATTGTGGGAACCTGACCTGGAAGACCACAGCTAACAAGATTCCGAGAGATGGTTTTTACTGGCCTACTCTGTTTTCTGACGTCCACCAAAAGGTTATTTCTTGCCACAAGTGCTAGATTTTTGAAGGTAAAAGGAAGCTTCTGCCACTTCCTATGAAACCCATCTCAGTTGAATATCCTTTCCAAAAATGGGGTCTAGACATCATTGGTGAAATACATCCATCCTCCTTGGGACAACACAAGTGGATCCTCATGGTCACAGACTACTTCACCAAGTGGATCGAGGATGTGCCATGTAGGCAAGCTACTGACTCTATTATCATCAACTTTTTAGAAACTAACATTTTGTCTCGTTTTGGATGCCCCAAAAAAATTATAGCTGACAATGCAGCAGTTTTCAGATCCAAAAGGCACATAGATTTTTGTAATCAATATCGCATTATTCTGGGACACTCAATGACTTATTATCTGCAAGGAAATGGGTTAGTTGTGTCTTCTAACAAAATTCTAGTGAACATTCTCAGAAATACACTGCAAGAAAATAAGAAATCATGGCATAATAAGTTGGTTTTCGCACTCTGGGCTACAGAATAAGCACCAAAAGAGAAATTGGTGTGTCTCAATACTAGTTGGTGTATGACACTGAAGCAATTTTTCCCCTTTCATTAGGAGTCCCAGTCATGAAACTATTGCATGAAGTACAAGTAGAACCAAATGATGTCCAACAAAGGATAAATCAAATGATCCACCTAATGCAATCCAGAGAGGAAGTCTACAACAAGACTCAGGTCATTCAAGAAGGTATAAAAAGGATCTATGACAAGAGGACTAAAGAAGATGATTTTGATTTAGGTGAATTGGTTCTCACATGGGATTCCATAAATGAGGATAAGAGGAAACAAGGAAAATTTGATAGTTTATGGAAATGACCTTACACCATTCAAGCATTTAGAGGAAATAATGCATTTTTGCTAAAAAACAGTGATGGGACAGGCCTGCCAGGTGGACCAGTTAACGATAGGATGCTGAAGCATTACTTGCCTCCCTAATAGAGATCTCATGAATCCACTTTTCGTTGTACATACCATTTCTTTTTCATTCAAGGTTTCATGTGGGTGACACAGATCAGATCGTTGAAGCTTGCAACGAAGGCCCTGAGATAGTGATCAATGCCACCAATTTTCCAAAATAAAAACAAAAACATATAGCAACAATAAAGTAAATGGAGGAAAAACTTCTCAGACGTCAGAAAATAGGTTCTTGGCACTTCACAAGGAGTGTACCATCCCTAGGTGGAGCCGTTGTTATAACCCTATAATTTATAGGATCATCTGGTGACTGGAAAAATTTCACTCTTGATGTTTGTTATCTTGCAAATAATATTTCATTCATGCAAATTATTTTCAAAAGAAAAAGAAAAGAAAAGAAAGAAAAATAATAAAGAGGGCATAGAAGAAAAAATGGACAAAGCCCCATGCAATAACAATGACTTGATCCATATTGTTTAAACATGGTCAGGTCCTTTTGAATTGATGTTGATAGGATTAGTGAATAATCTTGGCTAAACTGTTTAATCTTAGCCAAGTAGATAGGTTATCTAGTGAATAAATTTGATCAAACTGTCTAATCTTGGTCAAATAACCCTAGGGTAGAGTAATCTCTTAGTCCAACAGTTTAATCTGGGCTAAAGGTGTAGGTAGGTAGGATAGGACATAGGCTGGCCAAATTTTCTTTCAATAAATTTTGAATGGTGTTCAAAGAAAATGTATGATTCTGATGTTTTAGGTTCTTTCCTAACCCGATGGTGACAAAAGCAAGGGAAGCAATGCACAAAACTCACAAAAGGCACTAAGCTTAAGTTCTGATGCATATATTAAATTGCGCCCGGAGATTAAAGTTTGTGCAAAGATCTAGGGCCGAGTCATTGGCGCACAGATCTATGGCTAAG
>SNQJ01S0041204.1:29730-41551 GCA_010110895.2 Picea sitchensis
TAACCCATTCATTAATATAAGAGTCTCCGTATTAATTCATGTCGCTTTCAAATTCACTACGTAAATTAAATGTTAAATGAAGTATATATATATATATAATATTATAATATTATGAAACAAAAGAAGCTCCAAGTCATCCTACACATGATTAGTTCTAAGCACATGCAACCCATCACATATATCTATAAAAGATGCAAACATTAAGTCTTCGACAGCTAAGTCAAGGAAGACTATGGTTAGAAGATAGCACACAAGGTGGTCATTATGATTACTATTTATATATATTATTTCTATAATATTTAACTTGTAAATGAAATGCTTAGAGACAAAAATAGTGTTCCATATATATATATATATCCAATATTGAAAAATAGAACAAGGACAAATCATCACAAAAATCTCCAATATAAAATCATAAATTATTGATGGATCCTCTTAATCAATAATAAAAAATAAATCTCCAATATGAATTCATAAATCTCCTATATTGTCTCTGGTGTAAACATTAGCACTAGGCACAAATGGCGTGCGTGAAAACAATTCTTTCAAACGATTATTTTAGAACTGAATTCCATTAGACGCATCTCCCATGTGTTTTAAGGTTAATAAATCCAAAATCACTTCGTGGTACTATCCACATCCGGAAAGTGGAGACGAGGGACATAGTGGAAGAGGCTGGGTAAGTTATGATATTTCCCTTCTTATGCAAAAGCATTGCAGAGAATATTTCCACGGAAAATAACCTAAGTCTTATTTACAACTACAAACCATTCATACTAACGTTGGCGGAAAAAACATATAAAATGCACATAATCAATCGATACTACCACATGATTTTATGATATCGCTACCAAGACATGCAAATACTAACGTTGTTAACAAGGTAGGATTAAAATCACTTAATGGAGGTTGCAATTAACAAAGACCTCCACTACTCATTATATGGTATTGTAATACGTAATTCAACGATTAAATCATAGACGCCATCCTATGAGATCAGATGAACTACTTTACTATTGAGTCGATTCTTCCATTTGTAATTTCTTTTTTTAAGGGTAGATCCGAATAAATCTATACAAGTTTTATTTTGCACAAGGGCTACTCTAATCATTACAAGTTGTGTTGAAGGGCGTAAATGACACACCGTCAAAGGTTAAATAAAGATAAATCGGGACCCTTATTGTCTAAATAACCCAAGCCCTTTGGAGTGAAATGTGGCTCGCCAACTAAAATCCCAGGACAAGAAAAGAAAGAAAACTAATCTAAAAGAAACTATGATACTATGTACATGAGTTTAATTATTTACAAGTTTAAAACATAAACATGAACATGTGATTATGAACACGATATTTACAATTTGCAAGTTTTGGTGGATGTCTTGCGAAATCAATGTTTTTTGTAATTGTTTATGAAGTAGATAAAGAAAGCACATACATTTTATATTTTTTGTTTCATAATTTAAAATCTAAGAATTCACACATACTAATAAGACATAATTTGAAACAAGAACGCGATAACAGTCAAAGCCAATTTAAAGTGTTCCTATTTCATTAATAAACAAACTAATAACAGACATAGAATGCGAGTAAAACTAACATGAGATTGATCAAATACTAAGTTTATGTCTCTACGCAACTCAAACTCCCAACTATCTTTCCTGTGAGGGAAAACATGTAGCATGCTTGTGCTAACATTCCCAGAGTAAACTCAAAGGTATTTTTTGGAGCAAAGATATAGGAACAGAGTAATAAACATGTAGATCATGTGATCTTGTAATGATGAACACTTATAGTAAGAGAAATTTAATATAAAGTATTCATGTAATACATCACTTAACATCAAGCATAAATCAATGATATTTAAATGAAATAATGATCACAGAGGTAATATATGAACAACAAATTACAGACGGAATTTAAAGTGCTGAATAAAATGAAATACCATATGCTGATAAGACTAAAGTTGTATAACATATTAAAATTCCATAACATAAAAGGGAAAAACGTAATGGGAAAGCTCCACGTTGGTCTAAAGCCAAGGAGTGAAAAGCTTGTCCATATAGTCTTGAAAGTTACATGTCCATAATCTGTCCAAATCAAAGATGTCCCTACAATATTTAAACTAGTTCAGGATTCAAAAGCTCATATCATACAGGATAGAGTTGAATCCACAAAAAATTGGATAATATTACAAAAATAGCGAAAATAGTAACCACTCATGGATGAGTTGATTTTCTGTTTATAAATCAAAGTTTTATAAACATAAAAAGGGAGAAACTACTGAACATTTGAGTGCATAATTCAAAGTGTTTGTTCCATGCAATCAACAGCATAATCTCCCATTTCATGTGAATAGAAAAACCGATTTGATATATTAGAAAAACAATTACTAATTACTAATTATTATTCAAAAGAGAGTGGCTACATAATCATAGATTATGTAGCTAGTCTTATCTTTAGCAAAGAAAATCAAAGATTAAATCTAATTATTCATTTTTCATAACAGAATTGAATGAAAACAACACAAAATTGTTCTACCATTAAAATTTAGCCAAAGAGGGATCTTACAGTTTGGAATTTATAATTTCTTTGAAACTAGTTGTGTTCTTAATGATTATATTCCCAACCCTCTTGCATCGTTTATTCTCCCTCTCTGTGTAAGCCTTTAGGTCGAGTTTCTCTTGTTTCAACAATGCATTCTGGGCATCCAAGCTTTTAATTCAGGTCTGTAAGAGAGAAACATTTGTATAGTAACACTCTATCTAGTCGAGGTAGAACACATTCAACAAGGGGTGCTTCATTCTTACCTGTGGTTTGTTCCAGGTTGTCCCCAATACCCGAAAATCCTTCTTTACCCTTAAGACATGGGGGAAAATTAGTCACGAAGTCATACTGTTTAACATGGGTAATAACCTCTCTCCTAGAACACTAATGTTTTGGATCTTCACGAGACAAGAAATCCTCTATCTCACGATCTAAGCATCGATCATCGATCTCGATCGAATCGATCAAGCACAAATGATTTTCCTTTCGATTTCTTAGTTTTCTAGAAAGAAAACAACCATCATTCTTATTCCTGAAACTTAAATCCGTGCTTTGTTGTTTGTTTCCTTTACGGAGATTCTTGGAAACAAATTTAACATTAACGTTTAAACTAGAATCGTTCACAGAAATATGAGGATATTTTTCCTTTAATTCGGCAATCACTTGTTCCGAAGATGTCCCAGGTGAAAACCTACATGGTAATCCTTTATCTAGAGGGGTTTCATCAATAAATTTTGGTCCATCAATTGAATTAACAAACTGCCTTTCAACCACTGGCATGTCCGAGTTAGGGTTTGTAGTTAAAATAGGGTTGGATGTAGCGTCGTCCTGGGTGAATCCATTCCTTATCCGAAAGGTTTCCCAATTGTCACCTATATTCAAAAGGTGATAAACCAACAAGAGTTTAATGAGTCTGTGGTGAAACAAACTCGAATTGATACCCTGTCGTTTGTAACACTTGTACATTTTGTAAAGACTCATCAATAGGTAAAAGGGCATATTCCTCGAACCCTATGAAATTCATAAGAAAACAAATATGGTACAGAAATACCATCCCGTATCGACCTTCACATGTAACAAATTGATTCATAATTAAAAGTAGACTATGCCTTCTAGGTTTTAACAAAGTGATAGGAATACCTTTTATACAACAAGTGGTTTTACGGGAGGTCATAAATAAACTCCACGGGACCTCTTCTATTTTGGTGTTCTTAAACCACCTCTCACGTTTTGATTGGATCCATGTCGCTTTGCTCACAAAATCCTCTGTCAATTCCAACTGTATGTCTCCAATATTGGCTCTGAAGTCGTCAAAGGTTTGTGAAAAATCTTTGGCAACATGGAGATTATAGCCCTTAAACTTCTTGAGGAATACATCCCACCCATGAGCCTTTAGATCATCAATAGCGTCTTCATGGGATAGTAAAGCTTGGAATCCGTTCGTCTCAATACGGACTACAGGTGCCATTACCACTGTGACAAGGATGCAATAGAAAACACTTGGGACAGTTTTAGGTTCCCAACGGACGAGCAACAGAAACAAGTTTGAGCAGAAAGTGAAGGCATGAAAATATCAGAGTCTGGGGGCTATCATAACTCAGATAGGAGAGTTAGGGAGAATGAAAACTAGAAGGTTCATAGAATTCCAAACCATCTCTCGCGGTGAGTGCCAAAACCTACATAGTACAAAACCCTATGCGCATAATGAATAGCTTCATTAATGTTTTGGGCCAGCAAGGTAAGGCAAAAACGTAAGTACAAGATGCTTGTACTCATTTGCATGAATGTTGATATGACACTTAAACTCATGATAAGAATATCAACAGTTAACCAAGGTTCTTCATACATCAAAAAAATTCAACAATGAACTATAGATCCATTAAATTCATAATAACCATAATAAACCAAAAAAATTGATAGTGGATTAATCAACCATTTCATAAGATTTTAATTTTAATGATATATGGGTAACTTTTAAAACGATATTTCTAAGTAGGGATGATTTTAAGGATGGAAATTTCTTTTAAAATGTAGAAACCTTGGCGAATCTTACAATCTGGCATATGCCAACTATAAGATGGTTGGCGATTTGTTTGTAAAAAAATTCAAATTTCTAAGGATTTTATATAGTTTGTATAAAATTTTGGCAATTTTTAAGGTAAAATAATTTTATCCTATAGAATTTGGGCGAATAATTTTTATAATAGGGAATATTTTTTTGGGAAAAACCATGAAAAATTAGCCCATGAGCGAAATTTATCCCCTAAAATCATCCTTGTTTGTAAGGTAAAAAGATTATGAAACCGGGATAAGTTTTATGTTTAAATTCATTCTTACAGTCATGAATTAAAAATAAAACAAACGAAAATGCAAACAAAAAGAAAAACTCAACAAGATAAGCTTTAATCCAATCATCGCTTAAAAAATCAGAAACATAAACATTTACAAATGGGAGGTGATGGCATCTACAGAAAGGTTTAATCTCTTTGGATCATGATAAGTATCGAAAATCATGTATGGCTTCCAACAATGGCGACGTACTGGGCGAGGCAATTATCTCTGCATCACCATAAAATTCATGTTAGGGTGAATCAGATGAAATGAATTTTTCATAAATAGTTAACAGCAGGTCAAGCATATTGATCATAACTAAGAAAATAACGCAGTTTAGCATCAAATTTATTTCTGTTGAAAAAAAAAAAATCATCTGATATCTAACTTAGATTACGAGTGTAGCAATTGTTTTTGTAGTTGACTTCGATACTATTGAAAGATCCACTGCTGCCAGTAGGCATTGATAGCCTCGGTAGGGATGTCATTTGACCCACTCTAGTACTTCTATCATGTCCAAGATTCATCCAATCATAATACAAGGCATCTTTTTATTTTGATCAAATTGAAACAGACTTGAGGATCTTCTCAAACTCGTCATTTCTTTGCTGCTAGCAGGTCTGTTCAGTACCTCGACGAAGTTGCCTTGGTATCATGCATGCATTTACCTACTGCCAACAGACCTGTTCAGTGTCCCGACGGGTTTACATACACTTCCCCAACATTACCGTGCTTTCAACCCTGTAGAACTTATTTATAGTTTAAAGGACTTAATGATATTCAAGAGGGCGGGATGATACTGAAAATCGCGTAGTTTGAAAATAAATAAAAAATGATCTTTCACCAATTTCTCTTTTGTTTTGATGACCCTCATCATGACTTGGACACTTAGATTTCGGTTAGGAAATCATCTCGAGGACGGGAAGTTATAGTTGAGTTGTTTTTCTCAAAACAGGGACAACATTAGGAGTTTATTAATGACAATCACGTCTACTTGTAATTTCAATGAGAAATCAGAAACACTGATTTGAACAGAAACTCATTTTTGTTGATCTTAGTTTTAGCACTTACTACTCAGGTGCTTGGAAATTTATCAACTGCTACTAATGAATGAAAGTTCTGGTTCCCCTTCCAAAAATGAGATGGTGACTTAGACATGATTATTTAGAAAACAAATCAAAACTAAGAAAAATGAAAATAACTAAAACTAAAAACAGAAAAGAAAATTAAAAAAAATATTTACAAAAGAGTGAAACAGGAATCATCAGGTGAAATACCTCTTGAGAGATTGGCCATTCACTGGGAAAGTGTCTGGTTGTCCCTCCAAATTATGCATACGGAAAGCGCTGGGACCCAATTTTTCAGAAATTACAAATGGTCCTAGCCAGAGGTTTTGGAACTTGGTGTGTTCCCCCTTCTCCTCGTGGTCTTTATCCCACTTAAGAACCAGATCTATGACATCAAAATTCTTGTCTGAAGATGAACTTGAAGCAAACTAGTTCTTTACAATTTGTTGATGTTGATCCAGTTTCTTCTTTGTTTTTGTTCTCACTTCCTCTAGTTTTAATAAGGAATTTATTCGATTTTCTAGAGGAGGACACCCCTCTTCTTGAACTTTCTGCGACAATTGCAGAGAAGGGAGTAAAACATGTGGGGGAAGAATGGCTTCTCTTATATAAACAAGAAATAAAGGGGAATTACCAACAAAATACTTTTGTGTTACCCTATTAGCCTAGAGTGCATTATACAGTGCATTGTGCTAGTTCTTGTGATTTTCTGAAATAATCTTGATTGAATTTTTGTTTGTTGATTTTGCTAGGCCATTTCCTTAAGGGTAGTAGCTCGCAGAAAACTTCATTTTAATCCCTTTTCCCATAGAAAAAATGTTCATATCAAGGGATGAAAAGTAAGAGGTGTTATAAAAAACCAGACATTTGGGAACGCTGAATCGAGTGATGATATGAGAGTTCAGGAAAGATACTACCTGATTTGTGTTCACCACTTTTAAAGGTACAACTTTGGACTATCTAGTAAAATAATTCGGTGTTGTAAGGATATACTTGTGTTGCTGTGAAGAAGAGTGATAAATTGGTCCTATGATGTCAAGACCCCATTGTTGAAAAGGGGAATCTACAATAACAGGTTGCAAAGGGAATGCTTCCTTTTTTACCCATCCTACAGCCTTTTGGCATATTATGCATTTACGACACAACGCATGGGCATATCTAAACAAGGTAGGCCAATAGTATCTAGCTCTTAACACTTTGTGAGCGGTGGTATATCCATCGAAATGACCACCAACTTCACCTACATGAAGTTCAGATAGCACTGTTTTCTGACTCTTCCTTTTATAAACAACGCATATGAACACCATCAAAGTTCCTTCGAAATAATAGATCATTTATTAATTGGAAAGATCCAGATTTAAACCTAAGTTCTCTTTTGTTTTTAGGATCAAGATTACGGGGAGAAGATCCATGTGTCAAATAAAATTTAATATTATCATACCAAGAATTGGAAATAACTTGTGCATAGCTGATCTGGTTTTCGTCGGGTTGATTCACAGTTGAGGTGTTTATTTGAATTTCTTGTTCTCCAACCGAATCAGCCACTAACTTAAATAGGCCTTGACTTTTAGCAATCTGTGCAAGGGTTATTTCAAGTTCATATTCGTGTAATGACGTTGTTATCACTCTGTAAATTCCTAGACGTTGTTGTCAAGTAGAAGAAATTTACTAGAGGTAACCTTATCCAACCACTTCGAAACTGGGAGTTATCCCTACCAGTTTCAAAGAGGGATCTCTCTATAAGATTTAACTTTGTTTTAAACTTCAGATATTATGCTAGTTAAATAGTTCAAGACCGAATGTTGTTTGTTTTATAATATGGATGAAAGGTGTTACGCATCCATTGGGCTATGGGATCTATTTTATAAAGGTAGAGATCGAACAATAGATATAAAGATTCTTTTCACAGGGCAGGATAATACAACTATTGGATTCTTTAGCAATAAAATGATGGTTAGCAGAAAAAGGCGAGATGATTAATTATAACCAAGAAGCATTCAAGAATTTCTTGACTACAATATAAGAAGAAAACACTTACATCTTTTAAAATCTAGAAACAGAGTACACGAAGGTAAATTCTGTCATTTTAACTCCTTTTAAATGATGAGACTAGAAAAGCAACATGATAACTAGAAAAGATACACATTCAATTGAGAATAGAAAACTTCACCAATAGATGACACACAGGAATCCTATGAAATGTCTCTTTATATTACTGAAAGATCTTCTTGATAAAAATTACAGTGCTTACAACTTGCTAGGGCATAAAAATCAACCCTCAGTACTTCTAAGTTTGAAGTATTTATAATCAAAATTACAAACGACCCTGTCATAAATGATCAGGACTTGACAGACTCTTAATCTAACTAACTAGATAACAAGATAGAAAAATTTAGGAACTGTCGATGATGTGTCGAATAATTCGCGCTGAATCTGGGGAAGGCTGTTGGTGAGTCACCCACATGACTTTGACTGATCTGTTTGCTGACACATCTTTCACACCTCATTTCCTACTCGATCAAATTCCACATCTCTTCCCAGCTTAGCTGACTGGGAATGGTGACTTTGAGTAGTCTACGGTATATTTCATCCACTTCTGTGTACTTGGAAAAAGTTGGTTTGATGATGAAAATATATTTTGTCTCATGTTGTATGTTGATGTCTAGATACAAAGTCTCCAAGAACGCTTTTCCCGTTATACTGCCTTGTATCCCTGGGAACTTAGAACTATCCTTGGCCATTGTAGCCATTTTATGCTTGTAGTCTGGAAGGGTCATCATCTTGTCATTAAGAACCATTAAACCAGGAAGAAATTTTTTCTCCAGAGCCTCGATCTTGATGAAAAACCTTTGAACTCCAATGTCCATGTTCTGGACTTTTTCTTCCAATTGCAACATCAGTCCTCTTTTGGTAAGAACCCTCTTGACTTCGAGGATGGTTTATGTCATGTCTTCAATCTTCAAGTCTTCTAGTTTTTCTCTATTATTTGAGTTCAGGAATTTAATTATTTCATTGGCTTAAGTGGGCATTTCTCCCTACTCTCCTTTTATTTTGTCAATAACCTGCTTGCTTCTTATCACTAGTTCATTTTTCTCAAACATGATCTATACCATAGGCCAGATTTCATTTATGGATTTGGAGATATCCATCCAAATATTCTCCCTTGCTTCGGCAAGGGTCTTTCCTACTACTGTTTTCTTTTGCAGCTACTACAATTCCTATTTTATCTTTTCTGGTGTTTGTTTCCCAATGTTCTAGCTGGTTTGGTAAGAATACTTGAGTTCCTGAAGGCTCTCAACTTCCTTTTTGAGTCTGTTGATTTGTGTTTCTTGTAAGTTCATATCTTCCATGGACTTTGCCAACTCCACAGTTTTTTCCAGAGTTGTCAGTGGGGTGGTTGATGGGATTTCTATTGTGGTGCTTGTTGCTACAGTTGTTGCGCTAACTCCTATGAGGGGAACTGCACTCAATGGAATGACTTCCATGGGTGTTGTATGTTCCTTCTCCTTTACCAACCTTTCCAGCTCTGCTTCCATCTCCCTCAACTGCGCATTCTGCTCCATGATCAACTTGAACATCTCATCCGTCTCACCTTTTATCTCAGCGATCTCCTTAGCTTGTGCATCCTCTGTGGGTGGAAATTTTAGTTGGTTTCTCAGAGATGATATATCAGTATTCTTTTTCTTTAGCAAATCCTCTGATCCTTTCACATTCGAGGGATCATAACCAATCTTGACTACCAATTCCTCTAATGATTTTATCTTGTTATCCTTTGCAAAAGAGGATATTTTTTCCAGTTTCAACTGGGTCTCAATATTGTTTAGAGCTACCTATAATTTTGCAGTTGTAGAGGAAGCATGGGCCAAAGTGGAAAAAACCATTTCTCCAGTCTATCTGTGCAGATCCATCTGATCAGCTGGATGAAATTGTTTGGTATCAAACACAAGGGTTGACCTTTTGTAGTAAGTGATTCATTTGGGTTGAGGTACATGTGCCTGCAGAAATTCCAGATGCATTCTTCCTTTTTCTATGTTGAAATTTGATAACAATCTGTATTGTGTTGTGGATGTTTGCCTCCAGAACTGAGCATAGGTGCTATTGGTCAGTGTCTAGTTTTTCTTCTTAATCAGATCATATTTTTCAAAAATGTTCAAGTTTGCGGATACCTATGGAATTTGGGTGGCCATAGTTATATCAGTCTGATTATTTGAAGAAGAAGTAGACATTGTCTGAGAGCTGATTCATGGAATTGGTGTACCTTCTCCCTTATCCCCTTTGGCAGACTGAGTATCTTCCTCACCAGACATGGGAATAGTATGAATGGTCTTAGGCTTTTTACTATGTAAATGAAAATCCTCCGTTGATACTTCAGTGGCCGAAAGAGAGGTATCGTTCCTTGGTCTTTTTTCCTATTGCACTGGTGGAGTGGTAGTTTGTGAAGTCAAGATTAAGGAAGAATGTTTTTCAGTGTCTTACATGGTGTTCTCTTACCACTGTGTCTAATTTGCATACTTCTCAATTTCCAGTTTGAGTGTGTGAGCATACTATGCACTTTTGTTTTTATCTCTCATTTCTGCGATGATTCCACTTGGATCATATTGCCAAATGAAACTGGTGCTGAATTCCATTTCCTTTAATATCTTTTCTTCCTCTTCTCCAGTGGCTCGACTATTGCAGATAAAGGGTCCTATCTTCCCCTTAATCCTTAGTTGTTGTTTTTTCTTCAGAGATACAAAGTGAATATCATCAGACTTTATCATCTGGTGAATATACTCCGGTGCAAATATCTGCACGGGCAAATATTTGGGAAATTTGTATGGAGCTAACTCACATCCATACACTCTGGTATCTGTGTGGTCTTGATATAGGAACCGATCTCCCATCTTTGTGAGGTCCGAGAGGTGTAAGATTCTATGGATCTCTTCATTTATCCTTGGCTCTAGTCTCCCACTAAGCATGCTCAGCACCGGATGATAAAACATCTCGATAAATTGTTTAAAACTAAACTTCGTGGAGTTTCTTCTAAGAAGTGAAGTCCATAGGGTTACTACTTGCAATTTTCCGTCGTGGTCCATTTTCTGCATAAGGAGAATTTTTCTTCTTGATAAAACATGAACATGTAGGCCAGTATCGAGGAATACCGGAACATGCCCTCTGTGGCGAATTTAGAAATTTGATAGTGGATGTTCTCTGCCAGGAAAGTGTTGTAGTCAAACTGGATGGTGGCCTTTTCCTCAGCGGAGAAAATAGATAGGAACCCCAATATAGGTTCATCTACCCATTTGTCTGAAAAATAGCCAAGTAGACAACAAAGTGATGAAATCACTTGGTTTCCCTTTTCTAAGAACAGGGAGGAATGATACCGGGGATTTTTCTTGGGAAGTTGAGCATCCTGTGGGAGGAAAATCTCAAAGATATAGTCTCTTTGAGGAAAAGACAGGTTCTAGTATAACTCTGTTAGGATTTCAAGGTTGAAAGGGGAGGCGGATTCAGCTCTAGATATCTGCATCATCTGATCAATGGCCTCTGGTGTGATAAAGAAAAGAGTTTATTCGGACGAAGGAAATATAGCTCTCTGGTTGGGGAGGTAATGAGCTTGACACTTGAGGGAAAATTCGGGGAAATGATGGACCTGGGGAAAGAGATACAGGAGAATATGTGACTCCCAAGGCCAAAACTCATCGCTTTGATCTAGGAATTGTGTCTGTAAACCACGACTGTAATTCTGAGATCAAATAATAGTTTTCTGCTAATGGAATCCGGTCGAGATCGACGGGAGGGGGGAGGAATGGATTCTCCTCAACCTCTGCTTTTTTAGACTTTGGTACCATAGCTTCCAATGGTACCTACAACTGAAACAAAAATGTTAGCGGATAATGG